>JAKSZT010019630.1:0-30987 GCA_026826555.1 Tolypeutes matacus | reverse complement strand
AGAGAGAGAGAGAGAGAGAGAGAGAGAGAGAGAGAGAGAGAGAGAGATTCGGCCTTTGCGCTTGCTTTTTAAACCATTAATTATTCCACCCCTTTGCTAATGACACAGGAGGAGTCTCAGCTGCTGCTGTTTTGATTGATTTCCCCACCCATCAGTCCCCTGGGAAGGCTCAACAATAAGGCCCCTGTTGAATATCTGGGGCTTCTCCTGGCTTCCAGAGGAAACCTCATTCCAAATGGCAGGATCTTGCGAGGGTCTTCCAGCAGCCATCTTGGGGGTACTAATGTCCATATGGACTTCTTGCCAGGTTCCTGATTCATCTATTGATTCCTTATCTAGCCTGTTTCATCTTCCCCTCAGAGAGTTTACACCTTTATTCTTAAAGGAGTGCTGAAGGGTGATGGTCATTCTTCTGTAATTATTTCCTGCTGGTTAGGGGCAGTAGACCCTACCTGACAAGGTATAAAATCCCCTGGCTGTTCTATCTCGGTTGGAGGAAGATGGATCTGGCATCCTGGGTGAAGCTGGGTGAAGTCCTCATATGGCTAACAAGATGTTGATTCTGGAAGAAATAAACTTGATTAGAATTTTGAGACTATATAGTCCCACTAAGAGGATATTGGACCACAAAAGTAGAAAAGGCCAGATGCTGGCAAAGGCTGCATTTCCCCAAAGTTAGTGGGAAACAGTATTCTTTCAGTTATTTTATGTTATTGGTTAACTCTAGAGAGAAGAGGCATCGCCCTTTACAGTTAAGCTACAGGAGATGAAAACAGACAAGGTTTTTAAAAGGGGTATCTGGTTTGCTCTCCCCCAAGCAGTAGGTGTTTGGGTTAGAGTTAGAGGGAACAGCTGTATTTGACACAGACACTACTTAGCTTTGTCTCTTGAAGAGGTATTTCAGGCCATCCAATGACTGGCACTCGTGCATTCTGTCAAGTGCTTCTGGTGAGATGGCACTTTCTTGGGCAGCTGGCTTCACTAGGGATTAGTGCACCAAGCTGGAAATTGCTTTATTTTTAATAGCTGTGGGAGTGATCAGAACTATAGGGTAAAGTTCCTTCCATTTTGGCTCTAATTGAAAGTGAGGCTTGTTTTCTTGACAACTTTTGATCAGAACCTGATTTCCAGGTCCTGAGTGAGGAAAGGTCCATGGACCATCTCAAAGGGGCTAAGCTGAAGTGGGTCTTAGCCACCTCGTTTGCTATTTCCCTTCTGGTGGGAAATGCTTAGCCCTGGCAGGATGGCATGTGAATTTGCCAGTCCTTCCCAGGGTATGAGTGGGACAGGTTCTGGAACAAGGGTTAAGAGGGATACCTGGGTTAAACACGTTCATTAACTACTTAGAAAATGAAGTTTACCAGGACTTTTTAACATGTTCAACGTCTCTCTGCATATGATTTAGAATAGAGGCTGCTTTTGGTTATACTGTGGCCATGTAGACCAGTAGTAGGCAGAATTTCCTGATCTCTGAGAAGACACTCCTATGGGGACCAAGCCCATTATTCTAGGAAGAATGAAGAAGCACCTTTTAGTCAACTGACCTGGCATTCCAGAGTCCAAGTCTGACTAAAACGTTTACCACTCCAAATAATTTGGAGCTGATCCTCTGGTCTCAGCATCCTGAGAATTTAATCCAGAGCCGATCTAGGTCTTGGGGGATGCCTGAAAACTCCGAAGTTCAGACCAAAGCACCCAAGATGGATTGGTGGGAGATATTGGGAGCAGTTACCCAAATCGAAGCAGCTGAGAAAGACTTCAGGGGGCATTTGGCTGCCCTCTGAACAGAAGGGCCCAAGGTGTGGGGGCTATCAAGAGTTTACTGCTCTGGTTCTTATCACCCTTACATTCCAGGGACCAAGACTGACTGCACTGTTATCCAAATGGGAGATAAGTCTCAGGGAATGTTTGGCTGCTCTCTGAATTGAAGTGCCAAAGTTTTCCTAGATCTTGGGGGACATTCAAAGTCACTTCTCTGGTTTCCACCATCCTAGGAATCACAGAGACCCTGCTGCCAGGCATTTCTGGGGCCGTTCTAGACTTGGGAGACAGACTGAATAGGTCAGATGCCTTCCAAGTTGAATATTGCTCCTTCCTGGAGAAGGGGCAGAAAAAAAACTTCTTCCTATTCTTACAGCGGTCTTAAAAGCCTTTCTAGTTTTCTGACTTTACTGTTTGGTAGTTCCCTAGTTAGACCAGCCATCAAAAGGCCATTAAGTGATTAGAGATCAATTGTTCTAGCTAACAGGCCTTGGGGCCCCGAGGCAATAACTTTCTCAATAGCAAATGCATTTTCAGTTTTACAGTTTTTAAGACATTCCAAGGCATTTTAACACAAACCTGTAATGAGAAATTCAGTAGTAGGAAGTAGGAGTAAAGGGTAAAGCTTAATTATGAAGGGAGCCCTGGCCAGTGACCCCCCGGGAAAGGGAACTCCCAACGGCATCCATCTTTGGCCCTGCCTGCTGCCACCTTCCCTTCCCATCCCAGACCAGGTAGCCAGGTGTGGTCTATAGGAAGGTGGGCCTGCAAAGGTGTGGACCTGTAGGGAGGCGCAAGCCCCAGGCTCTCTGTCATTGCCGACATTGCTGCTGAGGAGAAAGGTCTGGAGAAGGCAATGGTAGCCAGGCCCGAGAGCAAAGCCGACAGCTGCTAAAAGGGCTTGAAAAAGCAGCTTCGCAGCACCCCGAGCTCGGCCGGGGGACCTCTGTATTGGCTGGGCCCTGCTTTGGGCCCCTGCCCTATGCCCCAGTCCTCCCGGCCAGGATCAGATCTCACAAGCCTGGGCGTGTGGCATGGACACAGAGAGTTCCTGTGCCCTGGCCTCTTCCCTCCTGGGATTACATCCTGTGGGGGCTCATAGACGGACCTGTTTAAAATGGATAACCAAAAGAGGGCATTAAATAGACTGTAGGACATAGTTTCACTCACCAATAACCTCCTGCATGGCAGCGCCAAATATGTTACTGGATTTTGTCTAGGTCCTTGGCTAAACTGCAGGAAATAAATTTCAAGAGCACAGCACATTGATTAGGCCAGTAATTTATTAATTTATTAAGGTAGGAAGGAAGAGAAATGGGAGGAAATAACAGATCATAGGTCCCAGGTAGACAGGAAGGGGCTGAAGAGTGATAAAGAGGACCAATTTACAGACTACAATTTCCCATTATAGATTATAAATGCCCAATACTTGTGTGTTGACCCATGTGGGGGTGAAGAAGGCCAGAACAGGGGTCCAAAGGCAAGAGAGAGAGGGGGTGGGGGAGGGAGGGAGAGAGAGAGAGAGAGAGAGAGAGATTTGGCCTTTGCGCTTGCATTTTAAACCGTTAATTATTCCACCCCTTTGCTAATGACACAGGAGTCCCAGCTGTTTGCTGTTTTGATTGATTTCCCCACCCAATATCTGGGAAAGTCCAATGATAAAGCCCCTGGAGAATATCCAGGGCTTCTCCTGGCTTCCAGAGGAAACCTCACTCCAAATGGCAGAATCTTGCCATCTTGGGGGTACTGATGTCCACATGGACTTCTTGCCAGGTTCCAGATCCATCTATTGATTCCCTATCTAGCCTGTTTCAGTAACACATTATAGTGAGTAGCAGCTGGTTTATAAATGGGATTGTGGCTGGAAAGGGTAGTCTAAGGATGTAAATGTCAATTGAAAGAAAGAGAATAATCTAGGGATTGAATAATACAGTGAACGCAGAGGTGGATGAGAACTGTGGTTGATGGTACAGATGCAAGAATGTCCTTCTGTGAGCTAAAGTGGACATAAGCCACTATGGCAGGGTGGTGGGAATGTGGAGAAGCATGGGGAAAAATACAACTGGAGTGACCTATGGACTATGGTTAACAGCAATACTGTAATATTCATGCATCTATGCCAAAGACGTACTGTGCTGATAATGAGGGAGTATGGAAAAAGTGTGCCAAGTGTATGCTATGGACCATAGTTAGTGGTAATAGTCTGATGATATTATCTCATAATCTGTAACAAATGTTCCACCACAGTGTGGTGTGTTGGTGAAAGGGTTTGTATGGGAATTCTATGCATTCTATCCTATGCATTGTTTTGTAAGCTCACAACTTCTGTAATGAAAATATATATTTTTAAAAAATAGGGTGGGTTGGGGGGAAAATAAGCCAAATGTAAGATATGGACTATAGTTAGTAGTAAGGTTTTGATGATATTCTTTCATAATTTGTAACAAATGTTTCACAAAAATGTAAGGTTGGTGGCGGGGTGATGTATACACATAACACTGTATGGTGTTATGCATGTTTGGTACGTTCACAACTTTTACTATACACTTATTGTTTATGTATGTTCATATATGAATTTTATACTTCAATAAACTTTAAAAAAATATCCATATATACATATCTGTACTCTGACCTCTTCTTGCTAGCTCTGCTGCTACTGACCCAGTGTAAGTAAACATCTTCTCTTGCCTGGTCTTCTACAATAGCCTCCTAACTGGTTTTCTGCTTCCCGCCCCCCAGTCTTTTCTTAACAATGCTGCCAGAGTAATCCTTTAAAAGTCAAAATCAGAACTCTTCACTCCACTGCTCAAAACCCTGTCCATTTCTCTCAGAGAAAAAACCAAAGCCTTTACAATGGCCTACAAAACCCCACATGATATAAACCCCCATTTTCTCTGTCATTTTCTACCTGCCTCTCCCTCACTCACTCCAGCCACACCTGCCACCCCGCTGTTCCCTTGAACACGTGCCTCTCATGCTTACACCTCAAGGCCTTTGCACTTGTTCCCCGTCTGGAATGCTCTCCCCTCAGATATCTATGTGGCCAATCCACCCCCTTCTTCGGGTATTTGCTCACATATTACCTTCTCAATTATGCCTCCCTGATTTCCATATTTTAAATTGCAATACTGACCCACTTCCAGGGCACTTGCAACCCCCTTTATCCTGTTCTATATTTTTTCTAACAAACTATTTCATGTACATATTATGTTTTTACTGTCAGTCCCCACCAGAAAGTAACTTCCACAGGGCCAGGATTTTTCTCTTGTTCCTTGATGTCTCCCGCATACTAAGAGATGAGGATGGAGAAGGAGGGCTAGGTTATTAAGGGACTTTGAAGCCATGGTCAGTTTTGAGAATCTATTCAGTAGATACTAGGGATCTATAGAAGAATTTTGAAGCAGGTAAATTGGAAGCAGTTTAGGTTGAGATGGGAAAATTTAGGTAGTATACATGTTTCTATAATTTTTTAACAAAAAGAGCAACTAAGGAAACAATAACAATTAAATGCAACACATTATACTAAACAGGCTCTAATAAAGGTGTAAAGGCTAAAAGGACATTATTGGGACATACAAGGATGGATAAGATGATAGAGGGGTCGAAAGAATAATACGGCAAATGTGGCAAAATGTTAAAATTATTAGACTTGGATGTTTCGAGGCTTTCCTAGTTAGGTTGCTGTGAAGATTGAAATGAAACAAAAACATCTTTACCTCTTTTTCTCTTGCCCTTCAGTCTCTGAAGTCAGTATCCCTGTGCCTCTTCAAAGCCAAGGCTTCAGCCTGTGCGCTGGAACCCATTCTTCCCTAAACATGCTTAAACCTCACCCTTCTTAAAAGACAAAAGCCTCCCTCAACCCTGATTCCTCTGGATGCTGTGAGACATCTGTTTTCTTTTACAGCCAAAGTTTTTGACAAATCTTTCACTTGTTGTCTTTTTTTTTTTTAAGATTATTTATTTATTTATTTATTTATCCCCCCTTGTTGCTTGTGCTTGCTGTGTCCATTTGCCATGCATTTCTCTGTCTGCTTGTCTCCCTTTGTTGGGCGTCTTGCTGCGTCAGCTCACCACGCCACGCAGGCTGGCTTGCCTTCACCAGGAGGCCCCGGGAATCGAACCCTGGGACCTCCCATATGGTAAACGGGAGCCCTATCAATTGAGCCACATCTGCTTCCCTCACTTGCTGTCTTTTTCCCCCACACTTTCCATTCACATCTCAGCCCCCTGAGATCTTTTTCTACCCACACCACTTCAGTGAAATTACTCTTCCTAAAATCCCAATGCTCTTTGTGTTATCAGGCACAAGAGGCTCTTTATACTCTTTTTTCCTTGACCAGACCTTTCCTGCTTCACTTGTCTCTGATCATGTCTTCCTTCTTAAAACTCTTTATTCCCTAGGCTTCCATGACACCACACCCTGCTTGTAGTTCTATGACCATTCCTTCTCTCTCTGCTCTTTGTGAGCTCCTCCTCCTTCTGAAAAGTCCTTCTTGAGACTCTGTCCCTGGCACACAGCTCTCTCTCTGTCCTACACTCACCTCATGTACCCTCAGCCCTCATTCTGGTTTCAACTACCATGTCACCACCTCTGTGCTGAGGACTGTGTCCTGCAGAATCAAATATCCAGATACATGCTGATCACCTCCAATCCAAACGTCCTAAACAGAATTCATCAATGCTCTCTAAAACTGTTCTTCATTCTGTATTCTCTACTTCTTGTGGTAGCTACACCATCTACCCTGCCATTCAAGCCAGAATCCTGGGAAACATCCCTGAGTCTTCCCTCTCCCTTCCTCTCTCATCCAATCCTACAAGTACTACTGATGTAGCCTCCTATCTATTTCCCCTCCATCTTATCATTGGCCTAGTTTGGGCCCTCTGAACTGGACTACTGCAAGTCTTCAAGGTAGCTTTCTAACCTCCATTGTCTTTCCCCAATCGGACTGCCCTCCATATTGGCCAGCAAAAGTAGCCTTTAAAAATGCAAATCTAACCATGTTACCCTCTTGCTTAAAATCTTTCCATGTTTCCCCTCACCTTCAGGGTCAAGTTTCTGGCCCTTAGTCTGGCCCATGCAGAACACTCCAGCCAGTTGTATTTAATGCTCCAACAAGAGCAGAACACCTGTACTTTAAGATATGTTCTTTCTTCATTTCCTTCATTTATTTCACAAGTATTTATTGAGTACCTACTGTGTGCCAGGCTCTGATCTAGGTGCTGGGACATGGCAGTGAAAAAAACAGATTAAATCGCTACCCTCAAAAAGATTACCTTCCAGTGAGGAGACAGGCAATAAACAAAATAATTAAGTAAAAATGTAGAGTATGTTAGATGGTGGTAAATTCTAGGAAGAAAAATTAATCTGGGAAGGGGGATAAATGTTGGGCATAGGCAGAGTACAATTTTAGGTAGGGCAGCCAGGGAAGGCCTCACTGAGAAGGTAACATTTGAGCAAAGATTGAAAGGAGGGAGGAGAGCATAGGCCAAGTAGATGGTCTCTGTTGTTGGCAAAGCAACAATCTGGAATGGAAAAAGTTTCAGTGCCTTTGCTCATGCTGTGCCCTCAGCCTGGAATGCCCTTTGCTCTTCTTGCCTATATTTAAAATGTATTGTAAGGATCACCTTCTCCCAGAAGCCGTCCTCTCATCCACCACCAAATCTCTCCTAATGCCCTGTACACATCTATGTCATTGCCCTCACCACATTGTGGTATAATTATCTATGTTTGATCTGTTCCCCCACTAGACTGGGAGCACACTAAGGACAGGATCTGATTTAATGGTATCCTCAGAGCCCAACACACATAAGAGATAAGGCTCAAGGGATGAAATGATTTACCCAAGGTCACACAGCTCAGGAGCAGCAGAGCTGGCATTCAGACCCAGGTCAATTGGAGGTATCTTTCAGTTAGGAATTGAGAAATCCTTGTTGCTACCACGTTGGTTATCCTTAGCACCAGAGAGTAGCCTCTTCCACATCCCTATAACTCTGAAACTAGCCCCCAGAAAAAAAAAAAAAAACATACACATACACAAGACTTGTTTAACATATGGCTGAGTGAATCAGAAATGGAGCAGGCCAGTACAATGCCCTGGCCATATTTCTTTGGGAAGACATACTCAGTGACCAGCTGTGCCTAGCCCTGAACACGTGGGCCACTCACTTGGTCAAGCTGGAGGAGTACTGTTGCATGGTCACTTTGGAAACGTCAACAAAGCGCAGATACTGCCTGAGCCATCAAGTGCGTAGCATACCCTCCCCCCAACCCCCTGAACAGTCCTAGGTAACCTTAGCCATATCCTTCCCCTCACAACCCCACCTTCTCATTCACCTGAGGCTTCCTCCCTTCACCTGAGGGCTCTCTTAGGGCAGATGATGCCTCTTCCTCCACCTTCAGACCTTGATACCAGTACATTATCTCCCCATCCCAGCCTCTCAGTCTAAGGGATTCCTGAGCGCAGGGAAGTTCCTTGCCCATTCTCTCTTTCCCAACATTAAGGGTCACTAAAGGCAGTCTTTTGAGAAGCAGTTTTGATGCTGGAAAGAAGGCCCCAGGAGAAGAGAAGCAAGCCTTTCGCCTGATCGTCTGCAGCTGACCTTGCGGAGGAAACAGGAGCTAAGCCCGGAGAGAAACGCAGCCCCAGGAAGAGAGGAACCCCAGAAGCCTGAGCCCTGGCAAACGCCGGCAGCTGTCTTGCTCTAACACGTGGCAATGGACTGTGGTGAGAGAAGAAACTTAACGCCTTATGGCCTGGTATCTGTGGACTTCTACCCCAAATAAATACACTTTATAAAGAAGAAGAAAAAAAAAAAAAAAAAGAGGAAGCGGATGTGGCTCAATCAATAGGGCTCCCGTTTACCATATGGGAGGCCCCAGGCTCGATT
The DNA here is from genome assembly GCA_026826555.1 of Tolypeutes matacus. NCBI lineage: Eukaryota > Metazoa > Chordata > Mammalia > Cingulata > Chlamyphoridae > Tolypeutes > Tolypeutes matacus. The sequence goes on along the minus strand of JAKSZT010019630.1, from coordinate 22,338 downwards.
CCCAGGGCCTCCTGGTGAAGGCAAGCCAGCCCGCATGGCACGGAGAGCTGATGCAGGAGGACGACCCAACAAAGGGAAACAAGCAGACACAGAAAAACGCACAGCAAATGGACACAGCGAGCACAAGCAGCAAGGGGGGATAAGTAAATAAATAAATAAAATCTTAAAAAAAAAAAAAAAAAAAAAGGGTCACTAAAATGCCATGCAGCATCTGCTCCTTTCCATGAGATCACGAAGGGTAGGGTCTCTGCAATACCACTACTGGGTACATACCCAGAACTGAGACCGGTGACACGGACATCTGCACACCAATACTCATAGTGGCATTATTCATAATGACCAAAAGTTGGAAACAACCCAGGTATCCATGAACCGATGAATGGATAAACTGTGGTGTACTCACACTATGGAATCTTATGCAGGTGTAAGAAGAAAGGAAGTTGTAAAGTGTATGACAACATGGATGAACCTAGAGGATATTATGTTGAGTGAAGCAAACCAGACACAGAAGGACAAATACTGTATTACTGTGTTACTATGAATCAAATATACTGTATAACATACTGTATGATTAAAAAAAAATTTATATGTATCCAGTACATTTAGTTGAGAAATGTTTTTATTCAACTGTTTTCTAATTATTGTTTATACTTTCAATTATTAAAAGTATAAAATAAACTTAAAAAAAAATGAAAAAAACACATGAAAGGGAATGCAAAAGGCAAATTGTTTAACAAATGTTAGGGACACCATTTAAATCTAATAATGAGATTATACAAAATACCATTGATTATACACTTTGGATGAATTGTATACTTTATTAATATGTATCAATAAAATTGATTTGTTTAAAAAAAAAAAGGGTAGGGTCTGGGGAGCGGATGTGGCTCAAGCAGTTGAGCCCCTGCTTCCCACATGGGAGGTCCCGGGGTCGGTTCCTGGTGCCTCCTGAAAACAAACAAAAAAACAAACACAAGCAAATAAATGAAAAAAAAAAAAAAGAAAGAAAAAGAAACAAAAAACCGAACTTAGGGGAGCTGATGTGGTTCAGTGGTTGAATGCTTGCCTCCCACATATGAGGTCCCGGGTTCAAGCCCACCTCAAAAAAATAAGAAGGGTAGAGTCACTATGACTCAGTTCCTGAGTTCAACACCAGCAGCTGCTGAGCTCAGCCTGGTCATCTCCCCCTTCTCTCCATCAAGTTCACAGTCAAGAGGAAAACGCTGCATACCCCCAGCCCCATCCATTTCCCAGTAGGAAGGAACTAATCCAGTAACCCTACCTTCTATCCTAGATAACAAACTTAATAAAATTAAGTCCACAAGTTGTAATAAGATGCAAAAGGTATAAGGTTCTGCTCTCCCACTCTACCCCAGGACTCTGAGCATCCAACCCTTTCAGAGCCTTTACCCATTCATCTTTCTTCCCTATGCCAGTGCCCCCAGCACATGGCACTGCCCACTCCCTGTAAGAAATATAGACTTTATTAGGCACAGAGAGTGACTGGTGGGCAGAGGGACAACATGGCAACAGGGCTTCCTTCCAAATTGGTAGTTAGCACCCCAGGTGGAGGCAGGGCAGAGAAGAATGTCTGCTCTGGGCCCTCTCCTTTCAGTGCTGCATGTGGATGCCCCCATCAAACCGAATGACCTTTCCATTGAGGACTGGGTTCTCAATGATGGCCTGTACCAGATGAGCATACTCAGCAGGGTCACCCAGTCAGCCAGGGAAGGGCACCTGGCTGGCCAAGAAGTTACACACTTTGTCTGGGAGGCTGGTCAGCAGGGGAGTTTCAAACAGGCCTGGAAAAAAACAGCCAGAGTCAGAAATCTACCCTTGTTTTGCTTTTACCTGGTTCTTCACCTTAGCCCTACTTCTTGGTGCTTCCCTAGGGCCCAGAGATAGCTGCTGTGGAGTAGGTTGCTTTCCTCTCTCAATTGCCCATGGATCCTACACAATCCCAGGTACAGTTAGAAGAGGATACACCTACCTGGAGCAATTGTCTCCACCCAGATGCCTATGGGAGTCAGATCTCGAGCAATGGGCAGGGTTATGCCCACTATGCCCCCCCTTGGAAGCAGAGTATGCAACTTGTCTAACCTGGAAAACGAGTAGATCATAGGTGGGAGGGCACTAACAAGTCACTGAGGGGGCACAAGCCTTGCCCCTGCCCACACACCTGGCCCTCGAAGGCAGCCACACTGGCAGTATTGATGATGACCCCACGGTGGCCTCCCTGGTCTGGTTCATTCTGGACCATCTTGCCAGCCATCAGGCGAATCACATTGAAGGTACTTATAAGATTCACCTGGAGGACAGGTAGAAACATGGGGTAAGACCTGAGACAGAGGCAGCCTTCTGTCCGTTAAAAGCTTTTTGGGGGGGATCCACAGCCAGATGCCCCTTACTCCTACCCCGGAAGAACCTCCAAGCCCTTACATTTAGAACTTGCTGGAAGTCCTCCAAGGAATGGGCCTCACTCTTCTTTAGGGTGTATGTCCTGCGGGCCACTGCAATGCCTGCACAGTTGACTGCCACATCCACCCGGCCAAACTTTTCTTGTTAGTCAGGGCTGCTTGCATGTCCTTCTCTGAGGTCACCTTCAAAGGGAGAAATGGCGAAGGTATTGCATCTCCCAGCACAGACTGCCTCTAACAACTAAACCTGGGGGAAAGGTGGACTAGGCCCAAAACTTGTGTCTTAAGCAAGAGAGGCCAAAAGAAAGGATTGTGGTGGAACTTAAGGAGAGTGAGGCTAAGGTGAAAATGTTAGGTCCTCTAGGGCAGTGTTTCAAAACATTCTTCAAATCCACAACCTCTTTTGATAAAGACATATAACCCTGAAGAGTCTCTATTGCTGTGGATAGGAAGCACTAATACACCCCTGTTTTGAGAATTACTGATATAAAAATAAACGAGTTTTTTTGTATCCCTACCTGCTAAAACGATTTCATCAACCTCTGCTCTTTGTACTTGGTTTCATGAAAACAAGTTTTTCCACTTTCTCAATGTAAGATTACAGGGCACAATATGCATTGTCAAACTACAGGCACACACCCCCCCTCCCATGGGGATTCTGATACGTCTAATTCTCACCCCTCATTCTTGTGAATCCCGGCTTTAAGAGTCCTACCACAGGAGACCCCACAATGCTTGGACACTCAGGCCGAAAAGGACAAGGACATGGGCCCACCGCCCACATAAACGACATCCTTATACGAGGGTGGGGGGCACGGCTACCTAGGCCAGTGTTCGTGACCTCAGACAACCGGCGAGAGGACAGATGACGCCACTTACGTCGGCGGGGGCGAAGGTGCAGCTGTTTCCTAACTTCTTGGCCTGGGTCTCCCCATGCGAGTTGGGCAGATCCAGAAGCACAGCAGTTGCCCCCTGACTCACCAGTCGCTCCGCCGTGGCCAGGCCTAGGCCCGAGGCTCCTCCCGTTATCACCGCGACCAAGCCCTGCGAAGAGGGACAAGGTGAGCTGCTGCACTTTCCGAACCACTTCCACCCTTTCAACTGCTCGTTCTCCAGGCTTCTAGTCACGCCTGCGGCGTGACCCAAGTCCCTCACCACTGGGACCTCTGGGGGTCTCATCCCCCGACAGCACATGTATCACATCATGCATGTATCAGTGTTGACCTTCACCTCCCGAACCCAATCGCAACACTACCAGGCCTCGATGAGCACGACCCTTTCTCCCAGCTCCGATTTCTTCCCCTGAGTTGCACGGCGGCGCCGTCCCAGCCCGGCAAGCAGCAGGGACAACGATCGCTCTACCTTCACACTCCGACACGCAGCAGCCATCTTGCGCCAAACTTCCTCCCAGCCAGGCCTACGCAGGCGCTGATTGGCCAAGGGTCGGGGCTGGGCCGACTGGGAGCCGTGGCGCGGGGCGGAGGAGGCGGGCCTTCCGGCGTTGGAAAGGTCGCGGTCTGTGCCTGCCGGCTTGTTGCCTAGCCAGTGAGCGATCCTCTGATTAGGTGTTTGGCTTGGGGGAAAGAGCAAGGTAGCAGCAGTGCAATACCACTACAGCCTTAGCCCTACTTCCTACCTGGCCTTTTGCAGACTGTCAGCTCCGCGAAGGGGGACGGAAGACTGAGAGTCCCTTTCTCCTCAGAAAAGGTCTCCATTTGCGTATAAACATATGCCAGACTCTGTGCTGGAGCCTGAGGAACATTCCCAGTTGGAGAAAGACAGTTACAGTATCAACAGAAGAAGGGGCAGAGAACCGGATTCTGGAACAGAGACATGGAGATCTAGAGATGAAGACATTGGAGTACTGAGATAGATGGAGAGAAATATATTGAAGCAGAGAGAGGAACAGAGATGCAGAGACAGGATCACAGAGGTATGGATGTGGAGAGCCACTGAGACAGAGATAATAGGAGACAGACCTTCTCAGACAGAGCTGCTGAGAAGCATGAACCCAGGGAGGCATCAACAGAGAAGTAAAAAAAAAAAAAAAATCTTTCATCACCTCAGCCTTTGCCACACTCCTCTGTCTGTGTCTAACCTATTATAAGCCCCAAAGCCCAGATCACACACTGCAGAGACTGTCATTTAAGACCCAGGTTTCTGGTCATCTTTGAACGTCTTTCAACCAGCATCCCATGTAGAATCTTGAGCACACTAGACATCTATTCTGTCTTCCTTCCACACTTTCCCTCAATTCAAGTTCTTCATGCCTTCATCTTGGTCTACATTTTCAGCCCCCAGGTGGTTTGGAGCTATGTACCCTGGAATAACATGTTTTAAACTTAATGCATTCCTTTGGGTGTGAACCCAGTGTAAGTACAACCTTAAAATGAGATTTCTTCAGTTAAGGTGTTGCCCAATTCAATCAGGGTGGTAAGAAATCCTATTACAGGAGTCATTTATAAACAGAATGAAATTCAGAGAGAGAGAAAGCTACAGAGTAAACAGCCAGAAGCTGAACCTCAGTGGAATCCAAAAGCAAAGAGAAAAGCCAGGAGACACTGCCATGTGCATTGCCATGTGACAGAGGAGCCCAGGAACATGGATCACCAGCAGCCACCACCAATATGCAGGTCTTTGGGAAGAAAGAATCACCTTGATGATGCCTTGATTTGGACTTTTCCTGGCCTCAAAACGATGAGCCAATAAATTCCCATCGTTTAAGCCAACACATTGCATGGTATTTGCTTGAGCAGCGAAGGAAACTGAAAGAAACACCGTATTGCTTTAGGTTTCCTCTGTCAGAATTATCTCCCCACCTGCTCCCAGGAAGATATCCTAGTTGTTAACCACCACCACCTTCATGGTCACCACTACACTGCATTCATGTATTCATCAAAGAACTTAGTACCAGGTTCACAATCTATGTGTCTACTTGAAATCCTCCCATAAAATCATACCACTTTTCATCAGGCCCAATATGCTCCAGCCACAATGGCTTTCTTTCTATTCATCTTTGCATTAGATGTTTCATCGGCTTGGAATGCTCTCCCCATAATATTTGCATGGCAGACTTTTTATTTTTTGGTCATTCAGAGCTAAGCTCAAATGTCAACTCCACAGAGGAGTCTTCCCTGACAACCCAAGCTGTAGCCACCCAGTCACTATATTGTTGCATGTTTAATCTCTGCATAGAATTTACAAGTCCATATTCCTTTTCCCATCCCTTGGATGAGATTGTTTTGGAATTCAGAAAATTTTCAATTTTAGAAAGGAATTATAGTGCATATACTCTATATTACATAAATACTGAGAAAGGTCTGAAACATCACCTATAGCTAAACATTACTATTTCTAAAGTGAAAGGCAAGAAAATGCACACAAAATATGAGTAGAGTATAAAGGTTCATGTTACTTTAGTCAGAAATATCTATTAGAGAAATTGTGAGCATATAATACAGTCATGCATAATGTACAGAATTCCCAAACATCATCCCCCCACACCAGCACCTTGCATTGTTGTGGAACATTTGTTAAATATTATAAAAGAACATCCTCAAAATATTACTACTATTACCACTATTACTACTATCTATGTTTAATAGTTTACGTTTGGTATTTTTTTCATACACCCCCTGTTATTAACACCATGTATTAGTATTGTACATTTGTTATAGTTGATGAGATAACACTCTCATATTTGTACAGTTAACCACAATCTATCATCCACTACATCGCTCACTGTGTAATACAGTCCCATGCCTTGTACAATGTATCCAAAGTGTACACTCAGTGGCTCTCACATTCATGACTGAGTTGTGCAGTCATCATGTCAGTTAAGTTTTGAATTGTTCCTTAGTCCAAAAGAAAGACTACCATACCCCCCCTATTATTGACCCCTAGCTTTGGTATAGTACCTTCTTTGATATTGATGCAGGAATATTACAATATTGCTGTTAACTATAGTCATAAGCTACATTAATTGTATTTTTCACATGCAACACTATATTCATTTTTCATTTTAAAAAAGCAGTTTTATTGAGATATGTTCACATACCATACAATCTATCCAAAGTGTATAATCAATGACTTTTTAGTTTAATCACAATGTTGTGCATTCATCACCACCACAAAAATTTTTAGAACAATTTCATTATTCCAAAAAGAAAAACTCCACACCCCTTAGCAGGCACCTCTCAATCCCTCTATCCTTCCCCAGCCCTATATAACCACTAAACTAATTTCATCTTTATAAATTGATTTATATTTACATTTTATATAAATGGAATCTTACAAAGTGTAGTATTTTGTGTCTGGTTTCTTTCACTTAGCATAATGTTTTTTGTCTAAGTTTAACATCCTGTAACATTAGCATACATTTTTTCAGTTTCAAAGAAATACAGTCTTATATATGAAATATTACCAATATTTGTATTTCAGATGAGGTTTTACTATGCTATACAGTCCCATCTTACATTTTTTACCTTTGCTTTTAATAATATACATGACCTTCGACTTTCCCGTTCAACCACTGATATATCCATATAATTGCACTGCTATTAACAAACATTATGTTGTGCTTTCACATTTTCTACTCATTTCCAAAGATTAACACAAATCCTTTTTACTAATTCTGCACCAGTGAACCCTCAGCTTTCTATTCTCTAACCTCGTTCAATTTTCTCATGACCCATATTCAAGTTATTAACTCCATGAGATCACATAATATATTTACTTCATAATACTGCAATTATACAGCATTTGTCCTTTTGTAACGGCTTGCTTCATTCAACATAATGTCCTCCAGGTTCATCCATGTTGTCATATGCTTCACAAATTCATTTAATCTTACAGCTGAATAATATTGCATTGTGTGTACACACCACAGTTTGTTTATCCATTCATCAGTTGATGGACACCTGGGTTGTTTCCATTTTTTGACAATCGTGAATAACGTCACTATGAACATCGGTGTGCAGATGTCTGTTCATGTCACTGTTCTAAGTTCTTCTGGCTATATACCCAGTAATGGTATTGCTGGGTCACGTGGCAAATCTATACTCAACTTCTTTAGGAACTGCCAAAAGGTCCTCCAGAATAGCTGTAACATTCTACATTCCTGGCAACAGTGAATTAGCATTCCTATCTCTCTACATCCTCTCCAACACTTGAGGTTTTCTGTTTTGTTAATAGTGCCCATTCTCATAGGTGTGCAATGATATTTCATTATAGCTTTGATTTGCATTTCCCTAATTGCCAGTTATGTTGAACATTTTTTCATGTGTTTTTTTTGCCATTTGTATTTCTTCTTTGGAGAAATGTCCATTCAAGTCTTTTGCTCGTTTTTTAATCAAGTCGTTTGTCATTTTATTGTTGAGTTGTAGCATCTCTTTATATATCATAGATATTCAACCCTTATCAGATATGTGATTTCCAAATATTTTCTCCCATTGAGTTGGCTGTTTTCCACCCTTTTGTCAAAGTCATTTGAAATGCAAAAGTGTTTAATTTTGAGGAGGTCCCATTTATGCATTTTTGTTGTTGTTGTTGTTGTTGCTTGTGCTTTGGGTGTAAGATCCAAGAAACAGCCACTTACTGCAAGATCTTTAAGATGTTTCCCTGCATTTTCTTCTAGTAGTTTTATGGTTGTGGCTTTTATATTTAGGTCCTTGATCCATTTGGAGTTAATTTTTGCTTAAGGTGTGAGATAGGAGTTTTCTTTCTTTCTTTTGGATAGGGATATCCAGTTCTCCCAGCACCATTTTTTGAAGAGACTGTTTTGTCCTGTTAACACGGACTTGGTAGTTTTGTAAAAAATGAGTTGGCTGTAGAGGTGAAGGTTTATTACTGGACTCTCAGTTTTCTTCCATTGATCGATGTGCCTATTTTTATGCCAATACCATGCTGTTTTGACCACTGTAGCTTTGTAATATGTTCCAAGATCAGGCAGTGAAAGTCCTCCCACATCGCTCTTTGTTTTTTGAACAAATTCTTTTGGCCATTTAGGTGCACTTTCCCTTCCAAATAAATTTGGTAATTGCCTTTTCTATTTCTGTAAAGTATGCTGTTAGGACTTTTATTGGTATTGCATTGAATCTATAAATCCGTTCGGGTAGGATTGATATCTTCACGATATTTAGTCTTCCAATCCATGAAAATGGAATGTCTTTCCATTTGTTTAGGTCTTCTTTCATTTCTTTGAGCATTATTTTGTAGTTTTCTAAATATAGGTCCTGTACATTTTTGTTTAAATTGATTCCTAGGTATTTGAGTCATTCGTTGCTATTGTAAATGGAATTTTCCCCCAATTTCCTCCTCAGATTGTTCAATGCTAATGTAAAGAAACATTACTGATACTTGCATGTTAATCTTGTATCCAGTCACTTTGCTGAACTTCTTTATTAGATCAAGTACCTTTGTTGTAGACATTTCAGAATTTTTTAAACATAAGATCATGTCATCTGAAAATAGTGAGTGTTTTACTTCCTCTTTTCCTATTTGGATGCCTTTCCTTTTCTTTTCTTTTCTTTCTTTTTTTTTTTATTGTCTAATTGCTCTAGCTAGAACTTCTAGCACAACGTTGAATAACAATGGTGACAGTGGGCATCCTTGTCTTGTTTCTGGTCTTAGATAGAAAGCTTTCAATATTTCCCATTGAGTATGATGTTGGCAGTGGGATTTTCATATATGCCTTTTGTCATATTGAGGAATTTTCCTTCTATTCCTATCTTTTGAAGTGTTTTTATCAAGAAAGGATGCTGGATTTTTTTGGGGTGGGGTGGGGTGGGGAGGTACCAGGGATTGAACCCAGGACCTCGTACAAGGGGAGCAGGTGCTCAATCACTGAGCTACATCCTCTTTCCAATGAGAATTGTTTTTTTTTTTTGTTTGTTTGTTCTTTTTGTTTTTAGGTATCACCAGCAACCGAAACCGGTACCTCCTACATGGGAAGCAGGCGTTCAACCACTTGAGTTATATCTGTTCCCCAGGATGCTGGATTTTGTCAAAGGTCTTTTCTGCATCGATTAAGATGATCATGTGGTTTTTTTTCCCTTAATTTGTTAGTGTGGTATATTACATTAATTGATTTCTTATGTTGAACCACCCTTGCATACCAGGAATAAAATTCACTTGATTGGGATGTTTAACTCTTTATATGCTGTTGGATTCGATTTGCAAGTATTTACTTGAGAATTTTTACATCTATGTTTATTAAAGAGATTAGTCTGTAATTTTTTTCTTGTATTATCTTTATCTGGCTTTGGTATTAGGGTAATATTGGCTTCACAAAATGTGTTGGATAACTTTTCCTCCTCTTCAGTTTTTTTGAAAGAGTTTAAACAGGATTGGTGTTAATTCTTTTCACAATGCTTGGTAAAATTCACCTGTGAAGCCATCTGGTCCTGAACTTTTCTTTGTTGGGAGATTCTTGGAGACTGATTCAATCTCTTTAAATGTAATTGGTTTGTTAAGTTTTTTTTAAAGATTTATTTTATTTATTTATTTCTTCCCACCCCCTTGTTGTTTGCACTTGCTATGTGCTATGTCTTTAGGAGGCACTAGGAATTGAACCTGGGACCTCCGATGTGGGAGAGAGGCGCCTCAAGTGTGAGCCACCTCTGTTCCCTGCTTTGTTGTGTCTCCTATTATGTTTTTCTTCTTGTGTCTCTTGTTTAATCATTTTGTTCTGTCAGCTTGCTGTGCGTGCCCATCATGCCAGCTCTCTGTCTTCTTTAGAAGACAGAGCCAAACCATGGACCTCCCATGCAGTAGGCGGGAGCTCAGTCGCCTGAGCCACATCCACTTCCCTCGTTAAGTTCTTGTATTTCTTGTAGCATCAGTGTAGGTTGTTTGTGCATTTCTAGGAATTTGTCCATTTCAACTAGGTTGTATACTTTGTTGGCATACAGTTTCTCATATCCTCTTATGTTCCTTTTTATTTCTCTGGGGTCAGTTGTAATGTTCCACCTTTCATTTCTGATTTTATTTATTTGCATCTTCTCTCTTTTTTTTTTGGTTTTGTTGATATTCTCTATCATATTTTTGCTCTCAATTTCATTTATTTCTGCTCTAATATTTATTATTTCTTTCCTTCTGCTTGCCTTGGTAATGATTTGCTGTTCTTTGTCTAGTTTCTCCAGTTGTTCAGTTAGATCTTTGATTTTAGCTCTTTCTTCTTTTTTAATATAGGAATTTAGGGCTATAAATTTCCCTCTCAGCACTGCCTTTGCATAAGTTTTTCCCATAAGTTTTTTTTTTTTTTTTTTTTTTTTGAGGTACTGGGGCAAGGGATTGAACCTGGTACCTTGTATGTGGGAAGCCAGCGCTCTATCACTGAGACACTTTGGCTCCCCCAAGTTGGTTTTTTCATTTGTTTGCTTGTTGTTTGATTTTTTTGTTTTTAGGAAACACCGGGACCTCCCATGTGGGAAGCAGGCACTCAACTGCTTGAGCCACATCTGCTCCCCTGTATCCTTTAAGTTTTGATAAGTTGTGCTCTCGTTTTCATTTGTCTCAATATATTTACTAATTTCACTTATGATTTCTTCTTTGACCTATTGATTGTTAAGGAGTATGTTGTTCAGCCTCCACACATTTGTGAATTTTGCCCCTTCCTGTCTATCATTGATTTCCAGTTCATTCTGTTATGATCTGAGAAGGTGCTTTGAATAATTTCAGTCTTTTTATATTTATTGAGAGCTGCCTTGTGACCTAACATATGGTCTATCCTGGAGAAAGAGCCATGGGCACTTAAGAAGAATGTATAACCCTCTGAGTTTGGGTGCAATGTTCTGTATATGTCTATTAGGTCTAAGTCGTTTATCATATTATTCAAGTTCTCTGCTTCCTTGTTGATCTTCTGTCTAGTTGTTCTATCTAATGCTGTGAGTGGTGTGTTGAAGTCTCCAACTATTATTTTAGAGATGTCTATTTCTCCTTTCAGTTTTGCCAGAGTTTGCTTCATGTATTTTGGGGCCCCCTGGTTAGGTGCATAGATATTCATGACTGTTATATCTTCCTGGTGGATTGTCCCTTTTATTAATATACAATGACCTTCTGCATATGTTATAACTTTTTTGCACTTAAAGTCTATTTTGTCTGATGTTAGTATAGCTACTCCTGCTCTTTTTTTTTGTTACTGTTTGTTGCGTATCTTTTTCTAACCTTTCACTTTCAGCCGGTTTGTATCCCTGGGCCTAAGGTGAATCTCTTGAAGGCAGCATATGGATGGCTCATGTTTTTTTTAATCCATTCTGTTAGCCTATATCTTTGATTGCAGAGCTTAATCCGTTCACATTCAATGATATTGCTGTAAATGCATTATTTACTTCCACCATTTTATTCTTTGGTTTTCATATAGCATATCTTATTTAAATCTGTTTTTTTTTTTCTCACTCTTTTGTTTATCCTTTCTTCTATTCTTGACTTCTACACTTTCCTCCAAGCTTCTCTCTCCTGTCTTTTTCTTTCAGGCTGTAAGGCTCTCTTTAGTATTTCCTGCAAAGGCAGATTCTTTTTTATGAATTCTCTTAGTTTCTGTTTAGTTGTGACTATTTTAAACTCACCTTCATGTTTGAAGGACAATTTTGCTGGATAAAGAATTCTTGGCCAGCAGTTTTTCTTTTTCAGTATTCTAATTGTACAATACCACTGTCTTTTCACCTGCATGGTTTCTGATGAGAAATCCACACTAAGTCTTACTGGGCCTCTCTAAAATGTGATGGTATGGTTCTCCCTTTGCTGATCTCAGAATTTTCTCTTTATCTTTGATGTTTGACATTCTGAGTAGTATGTGTCTTGGAGTGGGCCTATTTGAATTTATTCTGATTGGGGTACACTGTGCTTCTTGCACATGTAAATTCATTTCTTTCATGAGAGTTGATAAGTCTTCAGCTATTATTTCCTCCAATACTCTTTATGCCCCTTTTCCCTTCTCTTCTCCTTCTGGAACTCCCATGACTTACAAAGTATTGCTAAGAAAAATCAAAGATAACCTAAATAAATGGAAGAACACTCTGTGTTTATGGATTGGAAAACTTAATATCATTAAGATGTCAATTCTATCCAAAATAATTTACAGATTCAGGGCAATCTCAATAAAAATTCCAATAACCTTTTTTTTTTTACAGAAAATAAAAAGCCAATTATCAAATTTATTTGGAAGAGTAAGAGGCCCCAAATAGCCAGAAACATCTTTAAGAAATTACCACTTACTGTCACATCCTGAAGATGTTTCCCCTACATTACCTTTTTTTTTTTTTTTCCATTTTTTTAAAGGAGGTACTGAGGCAGGCTAGTTTAGGAAAAGGGAAGACGGGTCTAAGACCTGGCAGAAAAATATGGCCGTGAAACATGTGGCCCTGGAACCCCGCCTGGAAACCCCCTGAGGGAAAGACCACCACCAAGGAGGCTGCTGGAAGGATTGCTTTGGGAATAGTTTGCTATTCTTTTTTCTAGTTCCTCCAGCTGTGTAGTTAGGTCATTGATTTTAGCTCTTTCTTCTCTTTTTCCTTTTTTAACTTTTTAAAATTGAAGTTTATCATTTGTACGTGAATATCCATAAACAAGTTAACTTACAAGACAAACATGCATGTCATCACACAGGCTCCCATATATTACCCCACCACAAACACCCTGCATTGTTATGAAACATTTGTTACAAACTGTGGAAGAACATCATCAAAACATTAGTACTAACTATAGCCTATATCTTACATTTGGATTATTTTCCCCCAACCCACCTGGTTAATGATACCCTGTATCAGTATTATATACTTGTTATAGTTCATGAGAGAATATTCTGTATTTGTTATGTTATCCACAGTCCATCTTCCACCACAGGATTCATTGTATTATACAGTTCCATGCTTTATACAATCCATTCAAAGTGTGCACTCCGTGGCTATCTTATTCATCACAGAGTTGTGCTGTCATCACCTCAGTCAATTTTAGAATGTTTTCATTACTCCAAAAGAAAAAATTCCGTACACCTTATATCCCTTACTGTTGTCCCTTAGAATTGATATATCTTCTTTGCCATTGCTGCAAAAATATTACATTACTATTAACTATAATCCATAAGTTACACTAGTTGTAATTTTCCATGTATCACCATATACTTAACTGTTTATAAAGGAAGAACATTCTTATCTATTAACCACAATCTTTATCCACCACCAAAATCACTATGTTATACAGTCCCTACAGTATTATCTAGCTTCCTTTCAATTGAAATATTACATTCACAGACTATCTCTTTTAGCCACAATCACATTTATAAATTAGCAGTGTTAGTTATACTCAGGATAATGTATTGCCATCAACTATTCATTTCCACACATTTACAATAAGCCTTATTTAAAATTCTACATACATTAAGCATCAGCTCCCATTTTCAACCCACATTCAATCTTAGTAACCTACACTCTAGAGTTTACCTCTGTGAGTTTACTCATTGTTTTAGTTCATATTATTGAGACCATACAATAGTTGTCCTTTTGTGTCTGACTTATTTCACTCAGCATAATGTCCCCTAGGTTCATCCGTGTTGTCATATGTATCCTGATTTCGTTTTTTCTTACAGCTGAATAGTATTCCATTTTATGTATAGACCACATTTTGTTTATCCATTCTTCAATTTATGGACACTTGGGTTGTTTCCATATTTTAGCAATTGTGAATAATGCTGCCATAACATCAGTGTGCAAATGTCAGTTCGCGTCCTTGCTGTCAGTTCTTCTGAATATATTCCTAGTAACAGGATTGCTGGATCATACGGCAGTTCTATATTTCATTTCTTGAGGAACCTCCAAGCTGTCTTCCACAGAGGCTGCACCATTCTACATTCCCACCAACAGTGAAGGAGCGTTCCTATTTCTCTGCATCCTCTTCAACACTTAGAGTTTTCTGTTTTTGTAATAATGGCCATTCTATAAGGTGTAAAATGAAGTTTCAGTGTAGTTTTGATCTGCATTTCCCTAATAGCTAATGATGTTGAACATTTTTTCATGTGCTTTTTGGTCATTCGTGTTTCCTCTTTGGAGAAATGTTTATTCAAGTCTTTGGCCCATTTTTAAAATTGGGTTGCTAGTCTATTTATTGGACGGTTGTATCATCTCTTTATATAACATGGATATCAAACATTTATTGGCTATGTGGTTTCCAAATATTTTCTCCCATTGAGTAGGCTGCCTTTTCATTTTCTTGACAAAGTCCTCTGAAACCCAAAAGTATTTAATTTTGAGGAAGTCCCATTTATCTCTTTTTTCTTTCATTGCTTGGCTTTGTGTGCAAGGTTTAAGAAGCCACTGCTAACCACAAGATCTTGAAGATGTTTCCCTATATTTTTTTTTGGTAGGAGTTTTATCATTGTAGCTTTTATATTTAGGTCTTTGATCCATTTTGAGTTAATTTTTGTATAAGATGTGAGACAGGGGTTCTCTTTCTTTCTTTTGGATATGGATAGCCAGTTCTCCCAGCCTCATTTGTTGAGTAGACTGTTCTGCTCCAGCTGGGTAGACTTGACAGCCTTGTCAAAAATCACTGTGCCAAAAATTTGAGGCTCTATTTCTGAACATTCAATTCTATTCTATTGGTCAACATATCTATCTTTATGCCAGTGCCATGCTGTTTTTACCGCTTCCAGACCCACTTCCTGGCTGGAAACAGAAGCTCTCTTTCCCAAAAGCAGGGGAGGGGAAATGCCTTGGCACCACCTACAGGTGTTGGTTGGCAAACTCGGGTACCTGGATTCCAATCTTGAGTACAACTGAGGTTTAAACCTGCCCAAGCCACCAAGAAGCCAGAAGCATTTGTGCTGTCTCCATTCCTGGCAGGAGTGGAAGCAGGAGTGACTGAAAACTACACCAGTTTCCTGGGGCAGTAGGGATCAGATCCAGGATGCCCAGTTTGGAAAGCCACTGCTTAGGCTCCCACACTCAGCAGGAGTGGAAATTGGGTGCAGTTTGAACATTTTCTTCTTTTTTAATGTAAGTATTGAGGGCTATAAATTTCCCTCTCAGCACTGCCTTCGCTGAATCCCTTAGGTTTTGATATGTAGTGTTCTCACTTTCATACATCTCAAGATATTTACTGATTTCTCTTGCAATTTCTTCTTTGATCCACTGATTAAGAGTGTGTTGTTTGGTCTCCATATATTTGTGAATTTTCTCTTTTTCCAACCATTATTGATTTCCACCTTCATTCCAATATGATCAGAGAAAGTGCTTTGTAGAATTTCAATCTTTTTACATTTATTGAGACCTGTCTTGTGACCCAACATATGGTCTATCCTGGAGAAAGATCCATGAGCACTTGAGAAGAATATATATCCTACTGATTTGGAGTGCCATGTTCTGTATATGTCTATTTGGTTTAGTTCGTTTATCATATTATTTGTATTAGTCAGCCAAAGGGGTGCTAATGTGAAATACCAAAAATGGGTTGGTCTTTATAAAGGGTATTTATTTGGGGTAGAAGTCCACAGATATCAGGCCATAAAGTGTTAAGTTTCTTCTCACCAAAGTTCATTGCCACGTGTTGGAGCAGGACAGCTGCCGACATTTGCCAGTGTTCAGGCTTCTTGTGTTCCTCGCTTCCCAGGGCTGCATTTCTCTCTGGGCTTAGCTCTTCTGGTTCCTCCACAAGGTAAGCTGTAGACTATCAGGGGAACGGCTCACTTCTCTTCTCCTGGGGCCTTTTCTCCAACAACAAAACTGCTTCTCAAAAACTGCTTCAACTCTGTTCTTTGCCTTGCCTTTTATATTCGATTCCCCACCCACCAAAGGGTGGGCTCAGTGCCCTACTGACATGGCCCAGTCAATGCCCTAATCATTACTTAATCAGGCCCAGATTAACAGATCAGTTTACAAGCATGATCCAATTATATTTTTGAAATTCATAATTACATCAAACTGCCCAGCTGCAACATTATTCAAATTCTCTGTCTCGTTATCCTTTGTCCAGATGTTCTATTGAATAGAGGTATCTATTTCACTCATCAGTTTTGCCAGTGTTTGCCTCTTGTAATTTGGGGCACCCTGGTTAACTGCATATACATTTATGATTGCTATTTCTTCCTGGAGAATTGTACCTTTTATTAATATCCTTCTTTGTCTCTAATAATAGCTTTGCTTTTAAAGACTAATTCATCTGATATAAATAGAGCTACTCCAGCTTTTTTTTTGTTACTGCATGCATGGGATATCTTTTCCAGCCTCTTACTTTCGATCTATTTGTATCCTTGTGTGATGGGTAGGCTAATGTGTCAACTCAGCCAGGTAATTGTGCCCAGTTGTTTGGTCAAGCAAGCACTGGGCTAATTGTAATACAAGGACATTTACGGGCTTTAGTCATCAGTGAGTTTACTGCATTGATGGCTGATTACATCTACAACAACCAGGGAGATTGCCATCAGCAATGAGTGACACTTTATCAAATCAGTTGAATGCCTTAAAAGGGGAAGTGATTTCAGCATTCAGAGAGAATTTCCTAACTCGTCTTTGGACAGCCAACGTCTCCCACAAACTCATCAAGGAACTTCATTGGACTTTCATCAGAGCCCCTGGTTTGCAGCCTGCCTGTGGAACCTGGACTTGTGCATCCCCACGATCACATGAGAGACTCTTATAAAATCTCATACTATTTACAGATATCTCCTGTTGATTCTGTTTCCCTAGAGAACGCTGACTAAACACCTTGGGTCTAAGGTGAGTCTCTTGTAGACAGAATATAGATAGCTCATATTTTCTTATCCATTCCACCAGTCTGTCTGTTTTGATTGGGGAGTTTAATCCAGTAGCATTCAATGTTACTACTGTAAAGGCAGTTCTTACTTCACCCATTTTGACCTTTGGGTTTTATCTGTCATATCGTATTTTCACCACTCTTTTTAC
Source organism: Tolypeutes matacus (assembly GCA_026826555.1). Classification (NCBI taxonomy): domain Eukaryota; kingdom Metazoa; phylum Chordata; class Mammalia; order Cingulata; family Chlamyphoridae; genus Tolypeutes; species Tolypeutes matacus. The sequence continues at coordinate 5,027 of JAKSZT010019630.1, read as the reverse complement.
ACTTTTAGTTACTTTTACCGATATAATCTTCATTTCTAGATACTCTTTCAAGTTTCTCTCGCTTGTCTTTTCTTTTTCAGGCTGTAGCACTCCCTTTAGTATTTCCTGCAAAGCCTGTCTCTTGGTTAAAAACTCTTTCAGTTTCTGTTTATCTGTGAATGTGCTAAACTCACCCTCAATTTTGAATGACAGTCTTTCCGGATATAAGATTCATGGCTGGCACTTTTTTTTTCTTGTAGTATCTTAAATATCTCATACCACTTTCTTCTTGCCTCCATGGTTTCTGATGAGAAATTAGCACTTTATTTTATTGGGCAACCCTTGTATGTAATGAATCGCTTTTTTCTTGCTGCTTTCAGATTTCTCTCTTTATTTTTGGCATTTGACATTCTGATTAGTATGTGTCTCAGTGTGTGTCTATTTGGATTTATTCAAATGAGTACATTGTACTTCTTGGACTTGGATATTTATGTCCTTCAATAGTGTTGGGAAATTTTCTATATTATTTCCTCAAATATTCCGTTTGCCACTTTTCCCTTCTCTTCTCCTTATGAGACTCCCATGACACATATGTTTGCATGTCTCTTGCCATCGTTTAGTTCCTTGAGAACCTGTTCAATTTTTTCAATTCTTTGCTTCATCTGTTCTGTGTGTTTGCTTTCAGAGGCTGCATTAGCCAGCCAAAGGGGTGCTAATGTGAAATACCAAAAATGGGTTGGTCTTTATAAAGGGTATTTATTTGGGGTAGAAATCCACAGTTACCAGGCCAGAAAGCGTAAGTTTCTTCTCTCACCAAAGTCCATTGCCACGTGTTGGAGCAAGACAGCTGCCGACGTTTGCCAGGGTTCAGGCTTCTTGGGTTTCTTTCTTCCTGGGGCTGCATTTCTCTCAGGCTTAGCGCCCCCACAAGGTCAGCTGTAGGTGATTAGGCAAATGGCTTGCTTCTCTTCTCCTGGGGCCTTCTCTCCAATATCAAAACTGCTTCTCAAAAACTGCTATTCAAAACTGCTTCAACTCCATTCTTGCCATGCCTTTTATATTTGATTCCCCACCCACCAAGGGTTGGGGCTCAATGCCCCACTGATGTGGCCCAGTCAACGCCCTAATCATAACCTAATCATGCCCATTTTAACAGATCAGTTTACAAGCATGATCCAATTATATTTTTGGAATTCATAATTACATCAAATTGGCCAACGGCCACAGAGGCCCTATGTTCAAGCTCACTGATCCTTTCTTCTGCCTCTTCAAGTCTGCTGTTATATACCTCCAGTGTATTTTTAAAATTTCATTTATTGTGCCTCTCATTCCCATACGATCTGCTATTTATCTATGTACGCTTTCAAATTCTTCTTTGCTCACTATCTTTTTTTAAAAAAGAGGTACTGGGGATTGAACCCAGAACCTCATACATGGGAAGCAGGTGCTCAACCACTGAAGTATACCCACCCCCCAGTGTCTTTGTCTTCTTAATATTCTTAATCTCCTTAGCCATCTAATTGAACTTATTAAGGAGATTTGTTTGAACATCTGTGATTAGTTGTCTCAACTCCTTTATGTCATCTGGAGTTTTAGTTTTTTCCTTTGGACCATATCTTCCTATTTCTTGGTATGGTTTGTCATTTTATGTTGGTGTCTCAGCATATGATTTATTGATTTACTTATTCTGGGCTCAGTTTCTGTCTTTATTCTAGGGCTTTCTATTTGATTGGTTTTATGCTACAGCCCCTCTTTGATACTTGGTTCAACTTATTTTGGAACTTTATAGTGGCTCATGTTTAGCCAATCTGAATATTTTCAGCTCTTTTTCATCTGTTTCTTGCTCTTTCTCCCTTGCTGGTGGCAGAGTAGGAGCCAAGGATGTAGTTGGTAATGTAAGCCACGGAGGCTGAAACTGCCAGCGCTACCCCAGGAACCAATGAAACTTCTCCCATCTTTCTCCCCTGCTAGGGGTAGGGACAGATCTGCAGCCATGTACAGTAATTCAATCCATGCAGGCAAAGACCATCTGTAGTTGCCTGGAGAGACTGATGAAGCTCTATGTCCCTTCCTCCCCTGCCTGGGGTGGGGATGGTGCCACAGGTGTGGGCAGTAAACTAAGTTGTGTATGCCACAACTGACCACAGTTGCCCAGATAGAGTGATAAAGCACTGGGCCCCCTCCTCCCCTGCTGGGGTGGGTGATGGAGCCACAAGTATGCATATCAATCTTGTCCATACGGACCCAAATCACCTGCAGTTGCCTAGAGAGGCTGGGAAAGCACTATCCCTCCTCCTGCCCTGTCTGGTGCAGGGATGGAGCCACAGCTGTGTCCAACAATCTTGTCTGTGTGGGTTGAAAGCACTTGCAGTTTCCCAGGGAGGCTGGGGAAACACTGGCCCCTTCTTATGCTATAGGGGGCTGGAATATAGCCACTGGTGTGCCCAACCATCTAGTCTGTGCATGCCTAAAGCAATTACAGTTGCCCAGAGGGGCTGAGGAAGCACTATCCCTCCTCTTGCCCTATCAGGGGAGGGGGATGGAGCCACAGGCATGCACAGTCTTTGTCCATGTGGGCCGAAAGTGCCTGCAGTTGCCCTGATAGGCTGAAGAAACACCTCCCCTCTCCTGTCCCATTGGGGGTGTGTGTGCGGGAGGGTGGGGATGTAGCCACATGTGTGCCCAATAATCTAGTCCACGTGGGTCAAAACACACTACAGTTGCCCAGAGAGTCTGGTGCAGGTCCCCACAGGTTCCTCCATGCTGGAGGTAGGGATGGAACCCAGGCTAGGGCAGCAATCCTACCTGGGTAGAAAGAAGCCAATCCCTACCATCACTGATTTTCTGTCAGTCCTGCTTCCCCTCGTGCTGGGGGAGGAGTTAAAATGGAGGCTACCAGCCTCTTTCTGAGTTGGACAGGTTCAAACTTTAGCTGTGCTTAGGACTGGACTTTAGCCAGCCACACTTACTAATCAGTAGCTGAAGTTGGTGCCTGACCATCTCTTCCTCCCCCATTTTTTGGGAAATGGAGCTCCCCACTCCAGCCAGGGAAAAGCTCCTGAGATGTCTTGCCCTACCAGTGGGGGATAGGCACTGGCCTCCGTGGTGTGGAGTGCTCTACTCATTGCAGATGGTCAGTCTCCTCTTTCCATTCTTCCAAGGATGTTGCAGGATGCTCTTCTGGTCTCCTGGGCCTCCCAAACAGGTGATTTAGATAGCCCTGGCTGATTACTAACTGCACTATAGGATGAGCTGACTCTTGGAGGTCCTTGCTCTGCTGCCATTTTGCCCCTCCACCTAGGTCAGGTTTTGTCACCTGATGAATTTGGGTTCCACAGTATGAAAAACAGCCGTATGATTTTCAGAACTTTTGGCATTGCAGAATTGTGCCTAGATGATTGTGGGCCTGTACTCTTGTCTAACTTGTCTTTGTTTGTATGTTTGTGTTTTTCTATCCCTGCTGGAAGGTAAGCCCCATGGCATTACAGTCTTGTCCGTGTGGATTACCTCTTCGCTACCCATTGCCAAGAACACTGCCTGTAAGGTAGTAGAAACTCAATAATACAAATGTATTGAACGCATGAATAAATGTATTTTAGGAAAATTTGTGTGCCCAGTTACAGGATTCCTTCATCAGCTCAGCATCAGGGATTTTCACCTCCTCTCTACTTTAACCATTTCTATCCAGGTCACATCATCATCTTTGTCATCCACTGGAACTGTCCTCAGCTTCTGCACACCATTGGCTCTCACTGTGACCATATCCACCCTTTCTGGGCCTCTTCCATTCCACCACTTCTTTCATCGTTTTTAACCCTCTTGTTCTATGGGCCTTCCTTCCAGCCTAGCAGTCTCTTCCTACTTTCTTTAATTTCTTCTTCTGGCCAGCATAGACCCTCTCTTGCTTCACTCATTCTCACCAGCACCCTTAACCCTTTTCCCCCTTAGTATTCCACCAATTCAACTCCTTAATTTTTCAGCACAGACTCTGGAGCCAGAAGATGGACTCTGCTTCATCATTTCTTAGTTGAATGACATTGGACAAGTTACTTAACTGCTGTGTCCCAGTTTGCTCTTCCATAAAATGGGTATAATCAAAGCACCTACCTTGCAGTATTGTTGAGAGGAAAAAATGAGTTAACAATTGTATAAGAGTAAAAGGAAAGACAAAAAAAAAAAAAACCAAAAAACAAACAAACAAACAAAAAAGGCTAAAAGGGCCTAAGACAATACCTGGCTCTTAGTAAGAGCTATGTAAATGTTAGTTGCTATTACTCTTCAGGTCACTGTGTCTTAGCCTTTTTTTCCATTTTTAAAAATATATTTTTATTACAGAAGTAATGAAATAATAAAATAATCGTACATATGTGTGGAATTCCCATACAACACCTCTTCACCAACACACTACACTGTTGTGGAACATTTGCTACAGACTCTGAGATAATATCATCATACCATTTCCACCAACCATGGTCCACAGCATATATTGGGCATATTTTTTTCCATACCCCCTGTATTGGTCAGGCAAAGTGGTGCTGATGCAAAGTACCAGAAATCTGTTGGATTTTATAAAAAGTATTTATTTGGGGTAAAAGCTTACAGTTACAAGGCCCTAAAAGGTCCAACTCAAGGCTGTTTTCTCACCAAAGTCTGTTGCCATGTGTGGAAGCAAGATGGCAGCTGGTCTCTGCCTGGCCTCTCCTTCCTTCTTTCCTCTTAAGGTTCTGTGGGCCCAGCTTCTTCCAATCTCAGCTGCAGGCTGGCATAAGGCCTGTCTCTCTTTCCAGGGCTTCAGCTGTTTGAGCCTTCTCCTTTCTGTTACATGGAAGGACTGAAATGACCAAGTTCTCTCCTCTACCGTGTCTATGGAGCTTTTTCTTTTTTCCTGTGTATCTTCTTCTGTGTCTTCTTGAGTGAGTACCCATTTATATCAGCCCAAGAAGGGGCAAGTACTTAACCTGAGTTACACCCTACTGACATGGTCAAATCAAAGCACTAATCTTAACATAATTTATCTAAAGACATCTCAGCTGAATCTAATACACTCA
>JAKSZT010019629.1:4177-27711 GCA_026826555.1 Tolypeutes matacus | reverse complement strand
AGAACAGAGCTTGCTGAGAGATGAAGAGGAGGATGGAAATAAGCACCAAAATTTGGTATGGACTCCTCTAGGCAGAGAAAGTGAGTTCTGGCTTGTGTGGTCACCTTTTAAGCTATAAATTGTTTCTCCCCTTACTAATGCTAAGGAAAGGGGCCCCAGCTGTTACTGATTACCCCACCAATGGTGGTGGCCAATTTTAAGGTCTGCTTGGAATATACAGGGCCCCGGCTCAGCCCAGGAAAGAGTCCCAATGGAACCTCAAGGTCAAGGTCAAGGACTCAGCATGGTCTCATGGCCATGTTGTGTGTTGACCATATTGTGGCCCATCTTCTCCTCATTTCCCTGTACTAAACTGCCTCAACTTCCTCCTCAGAGTGTTTATGCCCATATTCTTAAAGGGGTGCTGAGGGGCGATGGTCATTCTTCTGTAGTTACTTCCTGCTGGTTAGGGCAGTAGTTCCTGCCTGACAGGGCATGACCCTCACTGGCTATTCTACTGTATTTGAGGGAAGATGGGTCCGGCATCCAAGTTGGAACTGGATGAAATCCACATGTGACTAATAAGGCATTGATTCTCTAAGAAATATGTTTAAATAAAAATTTGAAGATACATGGTCTCACAAAAAGGGTAAAGATGGTGGTGGTAAATATACCCAAAAGGGGGCCAGGCATGTCACACTGGACCACAAGACAATGGCCAGATGCTTTCAGAGGCTGCCTCCTCCCAAAGTTGATGCAAAACAGCATTCTTCCTGAACTTCTTTTATACCGTTGGTTAACTCTGGGTAAAGACTGTGGTACACCTGCTGGGTTTGGGTATACACTGCCAACTCCAGTTCCCACAGAAGTGGTTATGCTTAGGGCAGTTAAGAGAAGTATGAAGAGAGGCACTGCCCTAGACATAAACTCACAAAGACAGTATAGGCAACAACAAGACAAGAATAGGGCAAACAACATGAAGACAGTACTTAAGAAAGTCATTCCTTTATCTTATACCCACATTCATTAACTATTTATAAAATGAATTAAGTTTACCAAGATTTTAACCTGTTCAATACCCTTCTGCATATGATCTAGAATAGAAGAGATATGATCATATTCATCAGGTATATAGGTACAGTACTTAATATTAATCAATGTACTGATCAACGCATAAGTTTCTCTTTGAGCCGCAGTTAATAGATCTAATCTCCAGGTTTGCAATACCATACATGTTATCTCTCCATGGGAGCAGGCCACAATGCCAATTGTGTTTATGCTCTACTCACAGTACTCTGGTAATTGTTGCTCCACTTGGTATGTCCTTCACACAACCAGCATGCTGCAGCACAGTTGATCCTAGAGAGAGACTAGTAAGATAAGGCTCTAGTGTTTCACCTGCCTGGTGCATAGCGCCCTTTGGCGCTATGTAACAGAGCCAGTCTGGAGGCAATGTCCATTGTAAATCTGGCCATATTGAACACTCAGCGTCTGCTGCAGGAGTCTTAAACTGCAACATACTTCCATCCACTTCAGGAGCATAACCAGAGATGTGGTAGTTACCTTTATTTTTCAGAAGTTAGTGATCAACTTAGCCAATAACTCAAATGGAGGGGCAACATGCAGGGTATTTTGGCTAGGTGTGAATGCACAAGAGAGTTTAAAAAGGATAGACTTCAGTACTGTCTATTTTTATATACTTTCTAAACATGTCCAATGCAGCATATAACATATTAAAGGATATTAACTTTACCGTGATTATGTAAATTAACAGGTATTTTACGTTAGCAATACAGGAGAAACAATTTCTCCATTCTTTTATGAAAACTGAGTATTCCTCTTTCCTTAACACCACTTTAATATGCACACTGAGGTGGCCTGTGACAGGTTTCCCTGCTATGAAGTTACTTTTTGTTATATCAATTTATATTTCTGATTAATAACGGATTCCAAGAGTTAGCCATTTAAATGCTTCAGTTTAGAAAATGCTTTCACAAACTCCTTATACTTAACCATAACCATATAGAATGGATACTTTACCTTGAAATAAGCTTATATTAGAATGAATGAAGTTTACTTGATTCATTGATGAGAGGCACATCTACATTTCCTGCTAAATTAATTTCATTAAACAGGAACTTACAATTTTCATTGTCATAAAGATTTAATATATATAATGTTAAATTATTTAATTAGTATTCTAAAAAAGTAGGAGGTTACACCTAAGCTAAATAAAATTGAAACCATTATACTTTATGTGAGGAATGTTCTTTTTCCTTCCTTTCCAGAAGGCTTAAAACCTCTATAATAAAAGTCTAAAACTGTGAATAATCTTAAAAGCATACTGACTCTTAGGTTCTGCAACATATTACAATAGTTTATTAGTTTTAATTATAATTTAGAAAACATCTTTCCATAGTTTTCAAGGACTTTTCCTTTACTTACTGAAATTTGGTAACAGGATTATTAACCAATTTTAAGGTTGCTAAAGATTTACATTGTGGAACTAAAGTATAATCAAATTCTATTTTTTTAAATACATTTTTTATTTATTTTTAAAAGATAATTAGATTACATAAGATGCTACATAAAAAAATAAAAGGTATTCCCATATGCCCACGCCCCCTACCTCCTACTTTCCCCATATTAACAACTTCTTTCATTACTGTGGTACATTCATTGCAATTGATGAACACATTTTGGAGCATTCCCACTAAGGATGGAGTGTACTTTACGTTGTACTTTTTTTTTTCTTTATATTTTAAAAGATGCTTAGATTACATAAATGTTACACAAAAACTACAGGGATTTCCATGTTCCCCCCACACACACCTTCCATAACATACCACATAAACATCTTTTATTAGTGTGACACATCACCTGCAATGGATATACACATCCTGGGGCTCTGCCACTAAGCATGGACCATAGCTCACACTGTAGACCCCACTCTCTCCCACACAGTTCTGCATGTTATATGCTGATGTAAAATGCCCTATATCTGTCGTCGTAATGTTACTCAGGATAATTCCCAAGTCCTGAAAAAGCACTTGTATTACAACTGCTTTTCCCTTCCCTGCCCCAAAAGTGGCCAGTGGCCACTGGCTCCACCTCACTGTTGTATTTTCTTCCACTGCTTGAATCACATTATGTCTACAACAGAATACCATTAAGTCTACTCTAGCTACAGGTCTTACCCAATCTTGAGGAGTTTGGGATGGTGATGACCACTCCACCTCCAAGTGAAAGGGGGCCCATATCCCATGGATATGGTGGATAGGATTATACTGCCTGCAGCTGCATGCTCTCTCCATTCCCTGGGACGGCCATTGTCCATCATCGTCTCCTCACCAGGTGACTTCGGTGAGCCCATTGACCTGCAGAGTAGGAGTTCCACCGTGATTCCAGGCACAGCTGGCACATGGGCAGGCCAAAGGCTCCAGTTTATGGAAGTACACCTACAAATTCCAGCATCACATATAGGTTTGAATAGAAGAGACTGATGGGCCATGTGCAGGGAGGACTTATTGGAGTCCAACTCTGTCACTCTCAGGAGCACAGACTCCAAAGTAAAGCCCACTGATAAGGCATCAATTTCTGGAGCTATCCCCATCTTACATAGGACCTGGGTGTCTCCAGAGCCCTCAGGAGCCCCTGTGTGGGATGATATCCACTTTGGTGTTCTATGAGATCCTACTGAGGTGTGCGTAAGCGTTACCTCCAGGATGACCTCCCGACTCTCTTTGAAGTCTCTTAGCCACATGAAATCCTTTGTCTTTACCTTTTCCCCCTTGGATTCAAAGTCTTTTTCTGGTTGTATTGCCAGTTGGCACTTGCTATTAATCCCTCGTTGCCAGGGAGGCTCATCCCCGGGTGTCATGTTCCACGCTGGGGGGAAGGTAACGCATTCATATGCTGAGTTTGGCTTAGAGAGAGGCCACATTTGAGCAACAAGGAGGCTCTCAGGTGGCAACCCTTAGGCACCCCATAACAGTAGACTAAGTTTCAATTACAAGAGCAAAGACTTGTAAGGTTAGTCATCAATAACAAGAACCCATCAGTGGACCCTCCTCCTTTGCCAGACATTGCCCTGCACTCGGGGAATGTTGTTGCTCCCTTGGAGAATGTGGCAGAGTACTCCCAGCTGTGAATTCAGTATTCTCTCATTTATTAAGTGATTGTTTACCCACTGTGACCGTGCCCCACCCCTTTATCATTTGAACAATTTTATATATCTTTCATGTATATTCAGGTGTACTTCCTCCCATGAAAACCCCCATCGCATATAACCCCCACCAGTGATCCTCTCCTGTCTCCTCTGGAACCCTTCTGTGATCCAAACCTTCCTTGAAGATGAAGCCCATATAATAGCCAAATACACTTAATAGGAAAATGAAATAATAAAGATAAGTTTAAATATAAGAGATACAATACATGGTAACTTAAAAAAAACACTAGAAATAAAATAAAATTAAAGGATTTGGATATTCAATAAGTGGGAAAAAACAAAAAAATAAAAAAATAAATTTTTTTTTTACATTTTCCCTTTTATCACTGCATTATCGGGTGTCCAGTCTATACTGTGGCACCTGCCCTCTCTCACTCCCCAGTGTCTCCCGAATTTTCATTTAATTTTCAAAGAAGTTTTAGGTCACAGCAAAGTCACACACAGACTACTAGAGACTCCCATATACCCAACCTCCTTCCCCTTTCCTCACCCCATATTAAAACCTTTTTTATGTCAATGGTAACATTGTTATAACCGTTATACAGATAGTAAAGCATAGCTACTAAACATTGTCAATGGTTTACAGTATAGTTTACAATTTAGACGGTATAGTTTAATAATGTTTGATGATATTTACCATGTCCTGTGTTCATTCCTGTAAGGTAATGAAAAACATTTCTCCTGACCACTATATACCCCATTTGATCTTTTCTGTTCCTTCCTCCCCATCACCCTGGGGTTCATGACACTCCCATCTTGATTCACTGGATGACAAGATTCATAGTTACATGCAACAAGAGCTCTTGACATGCTTGACACCAACTGAGTAGGATCCATCTTAGTGCCTAAGAGGCACCCACCTGTTTCTGGGTTAATCAGTCCTCCCAAAGATGGGAGTCCATCTTCTTCCCACTTACCGTGTGGGTCTCTATTCCCCAATACAACACCTTATGACAGGATGAACACTCACACATTCCCCAGAAGCCTACTCCAGATGCACCCCCCTTCCTGAATGGCCCCCCAACCTACACCCTAAACCAGTGCCACTACCTTATCATACTGCCATAAAAGGTTTCACACTCCGACACTTTCAACATCATACCCACAAATCCCATGTTCACCTAATCCCCCTCCCAACTCTCCCCCCAGTATCCTTGATATTCTAACCTGCCATTTCTAATCTACCCACCTGTCAACCCTGCACCACCAAACCCAGTAATGTCTCTACTCACCTGTCCTATCCTTCAATATTCAACTATACTCTATCAATTTACCATAAACTAATTCTTAAATCTCCAGCCTAGAAGATAGTTTTAATCTGCCACACCTAGCCCCCCCCCCCAGAGTTCTTGCAAAGAGAAGGCCCTGGGGCTGGGTAGGTCAAAGGGCCCAGGAAAATCTTCTCCTTTCCCGATCCCTTCTATGTCAAGATTTTTCTATGACCTTTCCATCCTGCTTAGCCTAATTTGGGCTCCAGGAATATTCATTTACATATATAAGCACATATTGAATATTTATGTGCTTATATTTTAAGAGCTGAATAGAGCTCTTTTAACAGTTTTCATTTGTTAACTTGATATTAACATCCCGATGTATGATATACACAGCTATGAGGCAGACACAAAGTTAGATACAAACACACGGCTCACTTGTGGCATCTCTTTAACATAAGACAATAGCTATATCATACAAGTCTGCTTCATGCTCTTGAACTCTCCAGCTCTGTACAGGGGACTGGTCCCAGAATCTTCCATAAAGGTTGGCTGATTTTATGAATGATAAAGAGTGACAATAAGCAAATGAAAATCTACTCATCATTAGCCATTAGGGAAATGCAAATCAAAACCACAATGAAATACCACTTAACGCTCATGACAATGACTACTACTGGGAAAATGAAACAAAACTTGCTGGAGAAGATGTGGAGAAACAGGAACACTCATTCATTGTTGGTGGAAAACAATTCTGCAGGTCCTCAGAAAGTGAAGCATAGAATTACATTATGATCAGGCAATCCCACTCCTAGGTACATACCCACAAAAATTGATAGCAGGGACTCAAACAGATATTTGCACACCAATGTTCATAGTGGGACCATATGAAATTGCCAAAAGATGGAAGCAACCCATGTGTCCATCAAGAGGTGAGTGGGTAAACAAAATGTAGTATATACATGCAATGGAATATTATTCAGCTGTTAAAAAGGAACGTAATTCTGATACAGCGACAACATGGATGAATCTTGAAGAAATCATGTTGAGTACAATAACCCAGACAAAAAAAGACAAATATTGTATATTATAACTGATATAAAATAATTCGATTTTACCTTTTAAATCCCCATAACTGTACAGTAAGGTTCCCAAAATGTTTGTGTTTACTTGTCACACAGCTCCTGGTAACTGAGGCAGGAGTCAAAACCACCATATCCTAAGACTTGCTCCTTTGCTACAAGCAGCACTCCCTGTATAATATATTTTGGAATGGTAGAATGCAACTATTTTTTTTTAAACTGGTCTACACATGTGGTGGTTCACTTACAAGTTTGCCAGTTCTTTGAATTACCCCTCATTGAGAGGTGGGGTCTATGCTCTACCCAATAACCAGGGCTGATACCCAATAAGCAAGGCTCTGTAACATCTATGGTTATGCTCGAAAATGCATGAGCCACTACTTGTTCACGTGCATCACTCAACTGGGGAGCTCTTAGTCACCAGGTAAGATACTGCATGCCCTGAGACTACCCTGCTGCCAGGAAGCCATGGCCAATAGGGAGAAGGCATGGAGGTCTTCCAGGCAAAGCCAGCAGCAACCCACGGATATGTGAATGACACTGACCCAGATGATTCACAACCCCCTGGCTGTTGAGCCACCCCCAGCCAGGGAGCTTCTTCTTCTGAGGGCCCAGACCTCATAAAGCAGAATTGGCCTCCCCACTATGTCCTGCTGAATTTCTAATCCCAGGAAACATAAGCAAAGGAAACTGGTTCTTTTATGCCACTAGTTTTTTAAGTAGGTTTTTTGTTTGTGTGTTGCCCAGTAATAATGACAAGAATAATTTACTGCAGCAAAACAGTCTTGCGCTTCATCTGTCTCTTTTCAAAAAATGGGAAGTCTGAACTCAATTCAAAACCGCCTTTTGAATACTATTCCTGATAAGAGGTTACATTTTTCCTACATATTTCCTAATGATTTTCATTTTCTTTTCTAATTTCACATTCATGTGTGAAACTGATGTCTAGTTTTGTATATTTCAATCTCTAAATATTTTTATTTAATTTTTCTGTCAAGCTGCAGGCCTTTAATATTCTGTCTTTGCACAATACAGCATTACCAGTTCTCTTCTTCACTAACTCAACCACCACCCTCAGTTGGGTAATTAATGGAGAAAATATGACACTATATTGATGCAGTTTTCAGACACTGTCAATGACCTATTGGAGTTATACGTTCCTGAAATTTGCGGTAAATAAGCAGTGATGATCATTTTTACCATAGCATTTTATACACGAAGGGTACCAAATGTGTTTTAGACATGGAGCTCTGCCATCTTCATTCTAAAATTTCTTTTTTCCATGTATGTAGGTACAGATAATTTCCCTTCCTATAGCTATTTCTCATCACCAGATCATAAAAATTGGAGTGATGGGGTATCAATTTATGCACCAGAACCTACAGTAAATCCTATATTTACTTTAATTATATGTTTTCATCCAACACGTTCAACACCCCTTAGGAATGCACTGGTGAAAAATATTATCAGATTTTTTCTTAATTACTCAGTGAATAGCCAGTCTTTTACACACACAATGTTAGAGGCATTCCTCAGAGAATCTCAGAGACTGAGAGAAAACTAAGAGCACAGACTTAGTTGCATAAAGAGAAAAAGTTGATCATATCCAGAGATGATGTGAGGATATATAATCTGATAGTTATATTATTACAAACAGAAATATTACCTTTTAAAACTAAATTTATATTGATGTTGTTTACCTAATACAGAACAAATTTTAAGTTATTTTTTCTAGAAATTTTTGGTGACTCAGGAATGACAGAAACGGGTAGGTAGGGGATGGTATTTCAAATAAAAAATGAAACATCTATTTGTTCTCAATATGTAAGCTTTATTCCACATTACCAGGTACTCTCACTATGAAATATGCTTGGGGCCATATTTGGGTAGGACAGAGAGTTTGGAGATTGGATTATTGATCAAACCGTTGAACTCAATCAATCACATCTGTGTAAGGAAGCCTCAATGAAACCTCTGGGTAGTGAATCAGGGATGAGCTTCCCTAGTTGACAATACTCTCTGAATACAGTCATATTTGGATGCTGGGAAGGTAATGCATCCCAATAGATAATGAAAGCTTTATGTGTTTCTTGATTTGGCTGGTTCTATTTTGTATATTTTTGCTATAATAAATTGTAATCCTAAATATAGCACTTTCCTGAATTCAGTTGAGTCATTCTGGCAAATTTTTAAGCCATGGGGACCCCTGAGCTTGCCACTAGTGCCTGAAGTGAGGGAGGTCTCTTTTTGTAGCTAGACTGACTCTGTAGTTGAACCCTAATTCCTCCCATCTTGGCTTAAGCACCTCCTCCAGGGCATTGACTCTCTCCCCTGAAAACTCTGGGGATGGAGGGTTTGGAAAAGGAGTTCAGGGATCCAGGGCATGATCTAGAGGTCTCAAATGTCCAGGAACCAACTACATTTGTTATCCTAGATCCCTGACCTATCAGTGTTGTGACAACACACGGCTGAGGTGAAGATTCCAGGACAGGACAGGAGATATTCTCCATGAGTTGGAAAGCACCTCAACTATGTAAATCCTGAAAGTTATCATCCTTCCTCCTGTCCTGGAGCCACCAAAGTATCTTTTCTGGATATAACAACTATGCTTCTTGCTTATTTTTCCTTTTATAACTGAACTCTTCATAGAGTGATTTGGATGTGCCAATCATCTTTCTAAGGCTCTACCTGCATTTACTCATTGTCAGTCCCATAACATAACAATACTAAATAGGCCCTATTAAAACATCCATATGAGAGGGCAGAGCACTGATAAAAGAGGGGTCACACAATTTCCCCAGGCTTGGGTGGCCTTTAAGTGGGATCTGAAGCAGTCTATCAGGGTACCAGCACCCCATGCTATTGGTCTCTGTGCTGTGCTGCTTCCTAGACAGCTGATAAAAGAGGGGATCAAAAGTTTCAACTGTGAATAAATTAGTCATAAGTTTCCTATGGTTTTCTGCCAGTAAGATGTCAAGAGCTCTTTCTATTATGAATGCATTTCCCAGCTCATACCCACAAGTATAAAAATAGGAAATTTGTTCCTTGGTCAAGAAAATCTACTGCCTGCCACACACAATCGGAAAAGCAGCATCAAAATCACTGTCTGTCCAGAGAACAGGGAGCATTATCAGCCCCAAATAACTACTCCATGGAAAGAATCATGGAAATTCAATCATTATGTTGATGCAAGAGTAAGGATTGCAGTTTATTTAGTGCCCTGCACTTAGGAAAAAACCTTAAAAATGGCTAAACCATATTCTTTCCATTTCATATTTGAAAATTTTAATTTACTAAGTCAATCAGTAGTGCTACAACCAGATTATCACAGATGTGTCTGACATTTCCAACTTAACTGTGGTTCGAATTTAATGTTAGGCTCACATTTCAAGATAGATGCTGGACATTAGTAGATTGCTGAATAAGAGCTGAAATAGGTCATTCCAGAATCAGGGCTGCCAGATTTTTAAAAAATAGACTTTATATATTAGAATAGTTTTAGAATCACATAAAAATTGAGCTCCTAGTACACTAAGTTACCACATTTTCTCCTGACACCCAACCCCTTCCTCCCCAGCTCACAGTTTCCCTTGTTAACATCTTGTATTATTGAGGTACATTTGTACAACTAATGAGCCAACATTATACATTCTTATTAAGGTTCACCCTTGTGCTGTACTCTCTATGGGTATTGACAAGTGCATAATGTCATGTACCCACCATGACTGTATGTCATGCATGGATGTAATCGTGTCCCCAAAAATGAAATGCTGAAGTCCTATCCCACAGGATCTGCCAATGAGACTTTATTTGGAAAAACAATATTTGTAGATATAATCAAGATGAGGTCACTGTGAATTAGTGTAGCTCTAATCCAATACAACTAATGAGTACCCTTAGAAAAAGTCAAGCGCAGACTAAAAGAGAAAGCTGAGTGAAGATGGCCACACACAGAAAAGGTGGCCACATGAAGATGAAGGCAGAGTTTACAGTTATGCTGACAAAAATCCAAGACACTTGGAGCTCAAAGAAGCTGGAAGTCAAGAAAGGATTCCTCCCTTAGACTTCAGAGAGAGCAAGGCACCCCTGACCCCTTAATTTTGGACTTCTCATCTCTATAACTGGGAGAGAACAAGTTTTTGTAGTTTTATGCCATCCAGTTTGTGACAATTTATGATGGAAACCCTGGGATCTATAACCGATTTTATTCCTGGGAAATGGGTGGTGCTGTGACAAAAACATGGTGAGATCTCATGTAGACATTCCAGCTAAAATCCAGCTTCAACACACAGATATGGGTAACAATAACCTAGATGTTTCCCATTCCTCCTGTCAAGCCACCCCTAGCCAGTAAGCCTTTCTGCTGAGGCCACAGACATCAAAAAGTACAAAAGGCTATCCTCACCCCACCCAGTCAGAATACTTAACCCCGTGAAACATGAGCAAAATAAAATATTTGATTTATGCCACTAATTTGGAGAATACATTTTTTGAATAATACTAACAAAATTAAAACCTTTGCCAAAAACTGAAACGTTACTTAAGAAGGTACATGGAAATCAAAGTATGCTTCTTTCGCTGTTCTGCAGCCCTCCAGGCTCTGCCTCTGGAAGTAATAACTGTTGTTTTATCATAGCCTTTCAGAAGTATTAATTGAACATTCATATAGCATTCATGCTGCACCATTTTTCTAAGACTTTTATCTACATTCAATCATTTATGTGCATATACAGAGGTGGTTGAGGGAGAAAACGTCTCTTCATTCCAAATATTCTATAAAATTGTTGAGTCTGAAGTGCTGCTCATAATTGCCTTTAGAATGCTGCTCCTCCAATGGGATGATTACCTTCCTCTTAACAAACTTCTTAATCCTTTCTTCAGTTCCCTTCCAAGTTGACATTCAGAGGTGTGAACCTCTTCTCTACTTCTGTTGTTATTCTCATCTATATTTTTCTGATTTTTCTATCACGCTGGGGGCCATGAAAATTTCTTCAGTTAGGATAACAGAGACCTTTGTTCTGTCACATTCCATAACAGGAAAGGTGCTGTATCAGTTTTCGAGGACTACCAGAAAAGTACCAAAGTCTTGTCCTCTTAAAACAACAGAAATTTATTCCCTCTCAGTTCTGGAGACTAGAATCTGAAATGAAGGTCTCACAGGGCCATCCTGTTGGCAAAGTCTCAAGGGGAGGAATCTTTCTTTGTCTTTTCCTAGATTCCGGTGGTACCTGGCAACCTCTGGTGTTCCACCACTTAGATGTGCATAACCCCAGTTTCATCCTCCAACTTCACAGAGTCTTCTCCCCGGTGTGTCTTGTGTCTCTGTCCCTTTTATACCATCACATTGGATTAGAGAACCTGTGTTTGGTATTAAATGTCAATGTCTCTCTAAGTTTACTGCTCTAAGGAAATATTTCTTGTTTTAGGACAGGCCAAATTTCATTTTCTTTCCCCAATTAAGTTACCACAAACTTTATTGTGAAAATAATTGTTTTTACTGGAATTTTTCTCGTCCTTTATTTTTCTGCTTCTTCAAGTTTAAGTCAATAGGATTAGAACTTTGATCAAAAGTTATTGTATTACTCTTTTTCTTTGGAATTTTGCCAGTTAGTTCTAGAGGCTTTTGAAAATTACCCATTAATAAATATTTAAATCCCTCTTTCAAGCACCCTATGTCTGCTTTTCAAATGTAAAATATACATTTCAAAACATCTCCTCCAACCCCCACCCTTTCCCTCCTCCCCCCCCAGACTAGGAAGAACCATTTTCCATTTTAGTTGTTGGCATCATTGGAAACCTTACTCAGTTCTGATTTTTAATCCAGAGCTCTTTCAAAAAGTTAAGCTATGGTATTTCCATGACTTCACAATTCATCACTTTGACACACTGAAATTTTTTTCCTTTTTAAATTATTTTTAAGAAAATTTAGATTACATAAAGGTCTCATAAAGAATATAGGGGATTCCCATATGCCCTGCTCCCTACCCCTCCCACACTTTCCCATATTAACAACATCTCCTTGTTAGTTGTCCTGTGTGAGTAAAATGAACTGAAGAAAAGATGTTGCAACTCTGTTGAGATTCAGGGCCCAAATGGCACATGGAAAGCCCAAAAGTTTAAGTCTCTTGGACATAAACCTATCAACTCTAGTACTAACTATAGGTTCCAATACAATTGGCAGGAGAGCCATGTGTAGGGAAACCACAACTGAGTCCAACTCTGTAACACTGGGGAGCATAAATTCCAAAGTAGGGCCCAGTGGCAGGGTCCCAAACTCCTGAGCTGTCAGCTCTGCCTATAGTGCCTGGATGTCTCCAGAGCCCTCAGGATCCTTGTTATTTGAGGCAATATTTACTGGGGCAGTCAATGAGATCCTGATGATGTGCATAACAATAACCTCTGGAATGACCTGCCACCCGACCCATTGTGAATTCTCAACCATATAAACTCATTTGTCTTTACCCTTTCCCCTTTTTGGTCAAGGTCTTTTCCAGTTGCATTGCCAGTTGGTGCTTGGTAGTAATCCCGCAGTGCCAGGGAGTCTCATGCCTGGGAGTCCTGTCCAATGCCTGGGGGAAGGTAATGCATTTATAGGCTTGAGTTTGGCTTAGAAAGAGGCCACATTTGAGAAACAAGGAGGCTCTCAGGAGGAATCTCTGGGGCAACCTATAATATTAAGCTAAGATTCCATTAAAAAAAAAAAAAAGGTTCGTAAATACAGTCATCATTATCATGGGCCCATCGATGGTCCATTCACCTTCACTGTCACTGGCCCTGTACTTGGGGGATTCTTGCTGTCCCATAAGAGAATGTGGCAGAACTCCCCAGGATTGAAATTCAATATTCTTTCAGTTATTGTGTGTATCTCCACTCACTGTGACAATGCCCAAGGAACACTTGAACTCATTCATATGCCATATAGGTATGCCCCAGGTGAACCTCCTCCCATGCATCTCCCTATACTGACACTCTGCACCAATGGTCCCTCTCTTGCCAGAGTTGTAACCCTTCTGTGATCCAAAAATTCTATGAAAAAATGAAGCCAATGAAATAACTGAATAAAATGAATAAGAAAAAGAAATAATAATGACAGTTTTAGAAATAAATAAATTAGAAAAAATTTTAAAAATTTTGAAATAAAATTAAAATTTTCTTTTTAAAATTTGCATTATGCCTTTCATCACTGTATGATCTGTTGTCATATATGTACAGTGACATTTTCTTTCATTTCTTACCCCAGTGTCTTTTCTTCATTTTATCTTCAAAGAAGCTTCAGGTTATAGAAAAGTCACATAGACAATATAGGGGATTCCATATACCCAACATTCCCCCCTTTTTCCTCTTTCCCCTATTAATAACATTTTACATGTGGATAGTACATTTCTTATAATTGATGTGCAAATATTGAAGCATTGCTACTAACCAAGGTCAATGATTTATATTATGTTATACAATTTGAGCCATACACTTTTATAAATTTTGGTGAAATTTAACATGGCCTGTATCCATCCATCATTGCAAGATCATGTAGAACAACTCCAATGCCCCCAAAAGGCCCCATGTTCTATTCCTCCTTCCCCTGCCCCTTAGGACCCACGGCAACCACTAAGCTTCACTCATTGAAGAACAAAATTCATGGTTACTTACAACATTGAAGACTTGACATAGTAGACTGTCCTCCCCTATTAGGCACTGCCTTTTCTCTTGAGAGACAACCACCCTTCTATTTAAGAACATAGCAGGACTTCTCAGGATGGGAGTCCAATACCTTCCCGTTCATTGTGTGGGTCTCTACCCTCTGACACAACACACTATGGTAGGATGAACACTCACAGAATCCCAACATTCCAGTTTAACCACATTACCTGCAAATCCCCAGAGTTCACCTGCTCCATCCCCCGACCCTTCCCCCAGTTCCATGGACAGTGCAATCCACACCCCTATGCTACTCCCCTCACAAACCAGCACCACCCATCCCAAGAGCATCACTGCACCACTGTCATGCCCATCCACTGCAAAACTATACCCTTCCACCTTATCATAGATTTTACCCATATGGGCACTGACTCAAAACACTCTATGCCATTCTGAGAGACACTTAAATTTACAATAAAAAACAATACAAGGTGATGTGATCCATAGGTTTTGGGGCACAAATCATGTGTTGGTCAGGAACTGGTTCATTCAGAACAATCTTCCACACTCAGGCTATCACCAACAGAATTTTTTCACACCTTTGTCTGATTCATTCAAAACTGAGAAAGGATTAAAATAAAGTGGTGGTTTATTGGCAAAGTAGCTGTATTTCATGGATAGGGCACTGACCTTGAAGTTTCCACTCCCAGGTGTGAATGCTGCCCTGAGTCTTATTAACTTGTGAGATCTCAGGCCAGACATTGCACCTTTAATTAACCTTCCTGAGCACTGCACACTTTACATATATTAACTCATTCATACACATATATCATGGTTGATTTACTATCCTATTCCTCAGGTGCAAACACTGAAGTACAGAAATGCATGTGCAACAATGACAAAAAATAGAAGTGAAATTCATCAAAAGCCAAAAGTTTTGTGAATCAAAGGACATAATCAAGAAAGTGAAAAAAAACCTATATAGAAATAGTTGCAAATCATATTTCAAGTGGGGTTTAATAGTATAATATATAACAGTATGTATAAAGAACACCTACAACTCAAC
The DNA here is from genome assembly GCA_026826555.1 of Tolypeutes matacus. NCBI lineage: Eukaryota > Metazoa > Chordata > Mammalia > Cingulata > Chlamyphoridae > Tolypeutes > Tolypeutes matacus. The sequence continues at coordinate 12,510 of JAKSZT010019629.1, read as the reverse complement.
AACAAAAAGAAAAACCACCCAATTAAAAATGGGCAAAGGGCTTGAATAGATAATTCTCCAGAGGATATCCCAATTAACAATAATCACATGATAAGATATTCAAAGCCATTATTCACTAGGGAAATGCAAATGAAGATGAGGTACACTAAAGTCAATATAAAAAAAGAGAAAGAAAATAACAAGTGTTAGGATGTGAATAAATAGGAACCCTTATACATTGCTGGTGGGAATGAAAAATTTTATAGCCACTGTGGAAACAGCATAGCAGTTCATCAAAAACTTAAAGAATTACCATATGACCTACAACTCCACTCATAGGTATATTAGAATTGAAAATAGAGACCCAAACAATTACTTGTACACCAATGTCCCTAGAAGCATTATGCACAATAGCCAAACAGTTGAAACAACCGAAGTGTGCCTTATACATAAAATAGAATGTTATTCAGCCATAAAAAGTAATGAAGTTCTGATACATGCTACTGCATGAATGAACCTTGAAAACATTATGCTAAGTGAAATAAGATAGACTCAAAAGGACAAATATTGTATGATTTCACTTACATTTCTAGAATAAGCAAATTCAGAAAGAGTTCTATGCAGATTTGAAGTTACTGGGTCAGAGGTAATGGAGTGCTATATATGGAGTTTATGTATGGGAGATGAAAAAGTTTTAGTAGAGGATGGTAGTGATGGTAACAGAATATGGTAAATGTTATTAATCCCCCTGAATTGTACACATAAAAAATGTCTGAAATGTCAAATTTTATATTATTTAAATGTGACCTCAATAATTTTTTAACATCCTAAATAACATATGAGAAAAATGCAGTGTCAGCAGAAATGGTCTTGGATGATATCAAAAACTTACTGGCAATTTAACTCAGCTTCAAAATGGGCAGGAAGAGAAAGAGGATTCTGCCACTGAATCTTAGTGTAGCACAGCACCACAGTACCATTTGCTGACAAGTTTACATTAATATGAATTTTCTTTACGTGCAAAACCAAGAAGTCTCTTCCTTATTTCTTTCCTGCTACTCTCCTTGGTCTCTTCCATGAAGGAAGGTTCAGTAGCAACTGGGTCCATGCTTGTTAACCAACAACTTCGATACACTCCAGCCCCATCTTTGTCCAAGTCAAGTAAAGTTTCCTGAGTAATGTGTGAGCTGCACCCCCAATTTACTGATAGTTTCTATGTCCCATGGCTCCCGTGGAGGGGATGTCAGAGGAACTTCGAAGTGTCAGGGTAGATGAGAGGCCATATCTAATGCCAAGGAAAAGTCACCTGATTTTGTCTAAGATAGAAATGTTCCGTTCTTGGATTCATTCTTTTCCAATTAAATACAGATATGAAAACATGACCATGTACATTACAGATGTTACCTACCACCTTTTGAGAGAAGAAAGTATGGAAGAGGGGACTCTTAATAACACACAACTGATACAAAAGGCAGACTCAGCTTATAAAGTGTACAGTATGGGAGAATTTAACTCAGAAATGATTTTTCCTTCTTCGATTAAAACTTTTATAATTGCCACCAAATGGACAGGAAATGCTCACGTAGGTACCCTCTATACTTATTCTTGTGGTCTTTGACTTAACTATTTCCCACCTGGTTCTCTGAAACCACCAAGATCTCAGCGAAAACTACACAGCATAAATTCTCACAGTGTTTTCTTTTATGTAACTGCAGGTGGCCTCAAGAGCAAGCAAAAGCAATACATATTATGGAATCACTCAGTTTTGAGGGGAAAAATCTAGATGATTCCAATTCCAGGATATTCTGTTGCTTTTAGTCTGGAAAGCCTTCCTGGTGGGAATGAGGATTTGGATGTGGTTACAGAAACTGATTTTCCAAGGGAAAGAGCTATGACAAGTTCTACAGTCCTTGTAGCTCTGTTCCTTCTAAGAGGTATGGGTTATTGGCTTGGGGTTTTGGGGTATCCATATGTGCTGTGATTATGAATGTGTGTGTGAGTGTGTGCATTTCCCAGGTGATATTTCCAATCTAGACAGGGCAACTGCTAGGGTCAACTGCCAGGGTCAAGGTGCAAATGATAGTGGAGCTTCATAATGACTGAGAAGAGGAGTGGCCCCATCTAATGCTGAGGTGTGGTTGCTATTCTTTGTCTAAGATGTAAATGTTCCCTTTTTTGTTTCTTTCTCTTTCCACTGACTTCAGATAAGGATATCCAATCATGTACATTATATTTGATATAAACAGTTTTTAGGAGAGGAAAAGAGTCGAGTGGGGTCATCTTCAAACTGACCTCCGATTAAAAGGGCATCTACAAAAGCAACAGCAGATTGTAAAATACATGGTAGAGTTTTCCTCAACAGCAATTTTTTATCCAGTGATTAAGAATTTTGCATGCGCAAAGCAAAACAGCCTTGAGAGATGTATGTCCAAGGAAAGCATGTGCTGTCCACAGATATCCCCATACTTCCTTAGGGGCCTTTGATTCAATGACTGTTTCCCATCTGTTTTCTAAAGGATTGAAGAGAACAAAGTTATCTGAGTAAACACTACACATCATGATCTGATCCTCAGAGTATTTTTTTTTCTGTAATTGTGCATGATTCTAAGAGCAAACAAAAACAGCACATATTCTGGAATCACTCACTTGTTGAGGAAAGATCTGCACAAGAAAATCAGAGCATTCTTGCTGGCCTTGTCTAGAGAGTCATTCTGGTTCCATCTCCCGGAAGAAACAAGGATTGGGGTATGGTTAAAGTAAGTCATTTTCCAGGTAAACAAATACAATGCTTATAAGCATCTGTGTTCCCTTAAAGTGGCATGGATTCTGTGTACAGGGACTGGGGAGTGTCGATATGCAAGTCTGTGTGCTGTGCTGGTGAGTGCTGGGGGCAGGGGAAGGAGGTGTGAGTGTGTGTCCTGGAGAGGTGCAGTGGGGAAGCTCAATAAGATTAAATTCTGATTTCTCATCTTAAACCATGGAAGAAAGAAGGCAGCGGTATGACATAGTTAAAGTACTAAAAGAAAAAACTTCCAGTCAAGAATTCTCTATCCAGCAAATCGTGCATTCAAAAATGATGGAGAATAGATGATCAGAAATTAAAAGAGTATGCCAATAAGAAACCTGCCCTTCAAAGAACTACTAAAGGGAGTTCTGCAGGTTCAAAAGAAAAATCAAGAGAGAGTTGGAAGAGATTGTAAGAACAACTAAAAAGACAAAAAGAGAAATAAAAGCAACATATGACTTAGATGAACCCAAAGAAAATACGGCTAATGTAAGTAATTCCTGGAGAGTAATAACACTGAATGTTCATGGATTAAAGTCACCAGTCAAGAGACAGATTGGCAGAATGGATGAGGAAATATGACCCATCAATATGCTATCTACAAGACATCCACCAAAGACACAGAGATTCAAGAAAGCTGAAAGTGAATGGTTGGAGAAAAAACTTACAAGCAAACAATAACCAAAAAAAGGATGGACAAAATAGATTTTAAATGCAAACTATTGTAAGAGAAAAAGACGGACACTACATATTAGTAAAAGGGGTGATCTTTCAAGAAGAAAGAACAATCATAAACATTTATGCATTTAAACAGGGTGCCTCAAAATACATGATGCATAACACAGGAAAAACTACATGGAGAAACAGATGCCCTTACAGTTATATTGGGGTACTTTAATGCACCATGAACACCACTAGACAGAACATCTCGACAGACAATCAATAAATAAATAAATGCTTTGAATAATACATTAGAGGATCTGGACATAATAGACATATACAGAACACTACACCCATATAAAGCAAGATATACATTCATCTTGTGTACACATGGATTTTTCTCAAAGATAGACCACATGCCAGGCCACAGAAAACTTCTCAATTAACTCAGAAAGTCTGAAATTATAGAAAGTAATTTCTCTGACCAGAATGGCCCTGAGAAATCTACAACAAAGTTTCTAGAACTTATAAATGAGTTCAGTAATGTTGAAGGTTATAAGATCAATGCATAAAAATCAGTGGCATTTCTGTACAACAATAATGAGCGATCTGAGGAGGAAATCAAGGAAAAAAAGTCCATTTACAACAGGAACTAAAAGAATCAAATACCTATGAATAAATTTGAAGACAATGCTGGGAAGTATCTACAGGACCTTGTAATAGGAAATGGTTTCATGAACTTCACACCCAAAGCATGAGCAACAAAAGAAAAAAATAGATAAACGGAACCTCCTGAAAATTAAAACCTTTTTCACCTCAAAGGAGTTTGTCAAGAGAGTGAAAACACAGCCTGCCCAATGGGAGAAAATATTTGGTAACCAAAGATCTGATGGGAGCCAAATATACAGCACATGAAAAGAAATCCTTTATCTCAAATATAAAAAGACAAACACCACATCAAAAATGGGCAAGTAATTCGAACAGTCACTTCTCCAAAGAAGAAAGACAAATGGCTAAAAAGCACATGAAAACATGCTCATCATCACTAGCTATTAGGGAAATGCAAATCAAAACTACAATGAGATACCATCTTATGCCTGTTAGACTGGCGGTGATTAAAAAAAAACAGAAGACTACAGGTGTTGGACAGGATGTGGAGGAATGGGAATCCTCATCCACTGCTGGTGGGAATGCAGAATGGTCTAGTCATAGTGGAGGACAGTTTGGCAGTTCCTCAAAAGACTAATTACAGATTTGACATATGACCCAGCAATTCCAATGCTGGGTATATATCCAGGAAAACTGAAAGCAAGGATGCAAATAGATACATGCAAACCAATGTTCATAGTGGCATTATTCAGTATTGCCAAAAAGTTGGAATCAACCCAAATGCCCATCAACAGCTGAATGGATAAACAAAATGTGGTACATACATACAACAGAATATTACTCAGCTGTAAGAAGGAATACAGTGCTAAGACACGGGATAACATGGATCAATCTTGAGGACCTTATGTTGAGTGAAGCAAGCCGGACATTGAAGGACAAATTTTACATGACCTCTATGATATGAATTAAGCAAATTGAGCCAACTCAGAGGGCTATAATCTGGAAGAAGGTTTACAGGAAATAGAAAGGATGAGGAAGATTGTGAGCCAGCACCCATATGGGCGAAATCTATGATAAGTTGTAATGTAGTTGTGCAGTGAAGGGATATGACAGGGGTGTAGGGATACTATTTGGTTGGGCAGTGCAAGCTTGACAGGGGCTAGGGTGGGGAGGATGGCTTAGACGGTCCATGGAGCTGTGGGGAGTGTTGGGGGAGGGAACAGGTGAACACTGCAAATTGGCGAGTACATGGGTGAAACGACAATGTTGAGAAAACTCTTTTGGCAATATCACAAGGAAGGGTTACTGGTTTAGAGTGTTGGATGGGGCACATTTGGGACAGGGTGCACCCAGGGCAGTCTTCAACAGAATGTGGGGCGATCATTTTTTCATACTGTATTGTATCAGTAGGGGGAGACCTATATAATGGGTTGGAAAGAGTTGGACTCCCATCTTGGGGAGGCCTGGTATATTCTAAAACAGAGGGAAGGGTGTTCACGAGAGCATGGGCATTTCCTAATAAAGGAGGACAGTCTTGTGTCGAGCCCGCAGTGTTTTAGCAAGTATCTATGAATCTTGTCCTACAAGGAGTGAGGCCTGGTGGTTGCCATGGGCCCCAAGAGTAGAGGGAGAGAGGAATAGCATAGAATGCAGAGGGGGTATTTAGGGGGCAATGGAAGTATTCTACATGATCTTCCAATGATGGATATAGGCCATGTTAAATTTCACCAAATATTTATAAAAGTGTATGGTCTAAAATCTAAACCATAATGTAAACCATTGACCATGGTTAGTAGCTATGTTTCAATATTTGTACATCAGTTGTAACAAATGTACCATCCACATATAAGAAGGTTACTAATACAAAAGAGAGGTAAGGAGTAGGATGTTGGATATGGGGAGTCTCCTATATTCTGTATGTGATTTTACTGTGACCGAAAACTTCTTTGGAGACAAAATGATAAAAGGAAGACACTGGGGAGGAAATGGAAGAAAATGCCACTGTACATACCAGACAACAGACATTACAGTGAAAAAAGGAAAATGTCAAAAAAATATTTAAAAATATTTTACATTTAATACCCCAATTTTTTGTTACTTTATTTTAGTTTTTATAAATTATGTATTTTATTTCTTATGTTTAAACCTATCATTATTTCATTTTTCCATTAATCAAAATTGGCAATATTCTTGGATTCATTTTGAAGTAATTTTGGATCACAGAAGGGTTGGAACTATGGCAGTGGAGGATCATTGTTGCGGGGTGTCAGTGATGCCCCCATGGGAGCAAGTTCACTTGGGCATACCTATAAGGTATATAAATATATTCAAATGTTCCTAGAGCATTGCCAGAGCGGAATTGCAAAACCTACTCTCCAGATCATTGGACTCACCCAGGACAACTAACAAGTAGGTGAGGATGGACAACCACCACACCAAGGAACCGAGAGAGTCCACAACTGAAAGCAAGAGAGTCCCATCCATCATGGATATGGGTTTGAAACCCCATCTCAATTAGAGGTAGAATGAGCATCACCATCCCAGAATCCTCAGGATTGGGAAATAAAATATAAACTAGAGTGGACTTAATGGTATTCTAGTATAGACATTGTGATTCTAGCATTGGAGGAAATTATATCATTGATGTGGAGACAGTGGCCACTGGACGTGCTGAAGTCGGGGAGAGGGAAAAAGAGGTATAATATTGGGGTATTTTCATGACTTGGAATTGACCTGAATGACATTGCAATGACAGATACAGGCCATTATATATATCCTACCATAACCTACAGAATTGAGTGGGAGAGAGTATAAACCAAACATAAACTATAATCCATGCGTAGTGGCAATGCTTCAGAATGCATTCATCAATTGCAATGAATGTACCACAATAATGAAAGAAGTTGTTAATGTGGGGAATAGTGGGAAGTCTGGGTTGTGGGGCATATGGGAATCCCTTATTTTTTTTATGTAACATTTTATTTAATCTAAGTATCTTTTAAAAATAAATAAAAAATATATTTAAAAAAAAAGAGTCAGTGGGTTTCTCCTTTAAGGTGTTAATTGCCTTTAAATGTCTCATTTCTCTTATCATTTTTTCAGCCTCATTCCTACACAGTCAATGCAGGCATGAATCCTGATTCTGGAGTCGCAGAGGGTTGCTAGTCTAGTAAGTGATCTGTAGAAAGACAGGGATCTCATTCCTGATCAGCTCAAAAAAAAAAAAAAAAAACCAGTCCCTTGACTGGTGTAGGAAGAAGGAATTCTTCTAAGTATTCAGAACTAGGGCAGTGTATAAGGGACATGCCCCCATGCCAAGAAAAATGCTCAGCTCAGCAGAGCAAGTCACTTGAGGAAGATTCAAGTGAGCCAAATCTATAAGCTCCCTAAACAAGCTCCTTGAAAATTACTTTGTATAATTTTAACATATATTTAATTTTCTATTTTTATTCCTCAGGTTTCAGAATGTTAAAAAAAATCTAACACAAACATAAGCTTCAAATGTGCAAAGAAGAGCATGATTTATATTTTTATTTTACAAAGAATATTATTTCATATTAAAAATAAAATGAAATTATAGCATTCTACAAATCACAAAATACTATTTCCCAATAATATCATGTATAATAAATATAAATATTAAACCAAAAATTCCTTAGCTAATTTATCATATCCATAAAAAGTTTCACTGAACAACCCAACTGATCTCAGTTTTGTTTTCTTTATATATTTTACCATCAAAAAAGTATATAAACCATTAAGATATCTGTACTATAAAAGGACCTCTGTCTCACAATATGATTGTACTCATGACTCTTTAATAAGTAAAAAAAAAAAAGAAAAAAATGCAGAAATGTCAACTTTTGTTTTGTTGGTGGAAAAATAATCTTTCTTCAATACAATATAAAATTGAGATCATTTCCTATTATACTTTAGAAGATGTTTTGGCAAAGAATTCAATATTAATGAAAATATATACATATTTTCTGTCCTAGTTTGAGAAAATTATGTTCTTATGATAACCCATACCTGTGCTTGTAAACAGAGTGCAGATGGAGCCTTTTGATTAGGTTCAGTAACGGGACCTTGATTAGATCACTTGATTAGTTCATATAAGGAAGGAGGGACTCAGGATTCTGTTAAATCTGTTAAAGTTAAAATTTTAAATCTCCTCTTGCTGGGTCTTATATAAAATGAGAACACACAGAGAGACAAAGAGCTCTCCCATTTTGATCCTGCCATGTGAGAGAAGATTTAAGGATCGCTAGCAGCTGATGCATGAAGCACCCAAGACGCTGGG
>JAKSZT010019608.1:320050-343457 GCA_026826555.1 Tolypeutes matacus | reverse complement strand
TACTTCCTCTTTCACTTTTTCAATGAGTCAATGATTTTGTGGTTCTAAATCCTGAACATATCTTTAACCCCATTGAATTATTTTTTCCTTACTTTCCTGGACAAGTCTGAAACATCATAATCCCTGCATGAGCTTTGACACCAGCTTCCTAACTGGATTTTTTGTTTTGCTCTTGGTCACCTACATCTCATGTCCACTCTGAGGCTAGAAAATTTTGTAAACACATAAATGTCATTTTATGATTTCCACAGTCAAGGACTTTCATGGCTTCCCAGTGCCCTTGAGATGAAGTCCAAGAACCTTGCTCAGGACTGCAAGTCCCTTTATCAGGCCCCTGATGGCCTCCCCACCACACACCCCAGCTCCAGAAACCTTGGACTTCCTCTTGTCTTTGGTTTGGGTTGCCCACTCTGGAACACCTGGTGCTATCCAAGATTCCTAACTTTCACTTCCTTCCACCATCCCTCTAGTGGCCCAAACTGGTTACTTCTATGGTTCCAATCATTCCTTGTAACCAGGCAAGACTATTCCCTCTAGATGATGCAGTACACTTGTCCCCTGTTTCCTGGCTCTCCTAAGGTCCTCTTGTGCCACACTTGCCCAGTCCTCCAAGGTGACATGATTAAATTCCCAACACCGACCTTCAACTCTCTTCACTCCACCTACCAGACCCTGGGCCCTTCCCTGACCTCACCCTATATTTTCCCCTGACCTGGCCTTCTACCAACCCCTAAATTGACCCTCTACCTTCCCCCTACCTGACCCTCTGCCCATTCCTTACCTTGACTTCTTCCCTCTCCCTAACTGGCCCTCTGCTCTCACATTACCTTACCCTTTGTTCTCCCCCTACCTGACCCTATCTCTCCCCTCACCTGACCCTCTTCTCTCCCCATAACAAACCCTCAGATCTCCATGCAGGAGTCCCACTGTTCTCCCATTTCCTTGACTCTCTAACCTCTCCATACTTGATAATCTGCTTTGCTCTTCCTTTATCCTCTGGCCTTCCTCTACTTGAAACCCGGCATCCCCCTACCCAACCCTTTGCTGTCCACTTACCTGACCCCTACCCTCCAATTACCAGACCCTCTGCCATCCCCCTACCTGACCCTCTGAGATCCCCTTATTTGAACCTGCCTGTTTCTACCTGCCCCTGCCTTTCCTCTACCTGACTATCTGTCCATGCTTTACTTGAACTTTTGCCCTTCCCTTACCTGGCTTTATGGTTTCCAAATACCCACCCCTCTGCCTTCCCCGTACTTGAACCTCTAACTTCATCATACTTGACTCTCTATTCTCACCCTACCTAACTCTCTGGTCTCCACATACCATACTTTCTATTCTCCCCTTACCTGACTGTATAACCTCCCTTACCTGATGCTCTGCTTTTCCCTTACCTGGCCTTCTGCCATCCCATTATCTGTGCCTTTGGACTTTCTCAACCTGACCCTCTTCCCTTCCACTCCTGACCCTCTATTCTCCCCCTCCTTGAACTATGCACATCCCTCACCTGATGCTCTGTTCTCCCCCTAACTAACCCTCTGATCTCCATGCACCTGACCCTCTGTTCTTCCCTTTACTGACCCTTTAACTTCCCCATACCTGATGATCTGCTGTCCCCTTACCTTACCTTCTGCCCTTCCTCTACCTAAACCTCTGCCCTTCCTTTTCCTGGCCCCTGTCCTCTCCTTACCTGACACTCTGCCTGTTCTCTACCTGATCCTTTGCTATTCCTCTAACTGAACCTCTGCCCTTCTTTTATCTTATTCTCTGCCCTTCTTTTATCTGACTCTCTGCCCTCCCTTTGTCAGACCCTCTGTTCTCCAGTTACCTGACCTCTGTTCTTCCCCTGCCTGATATTCTGTTTTTCCCTTACCTGACCCTCTGCCCTCCCCTGTCTGATCCTCTGCTTTTTCCTTCCTAACCCTGTGCTCTCCCCTACCTGACCCTCTTCTGTCCCTTTCCTTTCACTGCTTATTGCTTACTCACTGCTTTCCTGTCTGCCCCTCAGCCAATCCCACTTTCTTTTTGGGGACTTGACAGCAGAGGACAGAGCCAAAGTCAGGTGATGAATGGATGGAATGAGGACACCAACACTCAGAGCTGGGCTGTTGCTGCCTCCTAGCCCTCAAGTTGGCCCTGAGGGTCAGTGGTTGAAAGTCCTGGCAGGAAGTGGAATTGTAGTGGTCCATCCAACTGTCCACATCATGCAATGTATGGCAATCCTTGTGTAGCAGCCTCAATGGGTTCGCAGGCACTGGCAAAAGGGGTGCTCACAGTGGGGTGATTGGTACTCAGGACTTAGAGAGAACCAGTCAGAAATATGGGGGCTAGGATGTGTAGTGAGGCTGGCAGCTGAGGTCCATCCAGTGTGTGCTCAGGCACAGCAATAGCGTGCTGAACCTGATCACTATCTTGACTCTCTAGACTCATACTCATCTTCTCCCTGGCTTCAGGGCTCTGACCCAACCATCCCTTGCCCCCAGTCTCATTTCCTAAGCTGCTTCTCATTTCCCTTCCTTCTGAGTATCAAATTACCCTGCAGCACAACTGCCACCAGCTCTCTCTGGAGCAACCACTTGTGAAGTTTTGCCAAATAACTAGCAACTTCATCAGTATAATATAAACAAATTCATTTGCCTTGTGGTGGGGAGAATTCACTGTGGAGCCCCAGGAGAGATTTTGTGGGTAGTGCCTGAGGTAGGGTATGGAATCTCCTACTGTGTTCAAGGCCCATTTCCATCTCTTGAGAACTTTTGCATCTCCCCCCTCTGACTTGCACACAACCCCACAACACCTCCCTGCTGGACTGACAGCCCAAGTGCTTCTCTCTATAACATTTCATCTGATATATCCTGAGCCAGTTTCATCATAAAATTGCTCAGATGGGTCCACACTCTACAATTGCCATCTTGAAATTCTTAGTAACTTTTATCAAAGGGCTCAGCATTCTCACTTGCACTGAGCCCCACAAATTATGTAGCCACTCCTGGGTATATTTTTGATTTATTGAAATTATTCTGTTTATAAAAGTAATGTATATTTATTTTAGAATATGTAGGAAGTGCAGATAAGACACAAGAAGAAAATGAAAAATCATTTAACATTCTGTGTCCCGGAAATGAACCTTTTTAATCTTGTGGTTTATGTCTATTGAGGACTTTCCTTTTCAGAAATGAACAAATAAGAACATCTTTTACAGAATGCAGCACAGCATGATTTCTATTGGTTTGCTCTGTTTTTAACTTAATTTCTCCTATTGGCTTCTCTATACTTTCCTCATTTATACCATCATTTTTAATGATGGCCTCATGTTCTGTTGTGTGCCTGTCCCAAAATTTATTTAATCTTCTCTCCTTGAATATTGGCTGATTTCCTGAGGACAGATATCCTCCCAGTGAGAGGAGTATGAGTCTTTGATGGTGGCCTAGGACCCATTCATAGAGGAAAATTAGGATATTGATTGTATTACTACATGTCTATTCCTGGATCACATAAGTTTAGAGCAACCCCAGTATTCAATCAAACCTTCCACTTGAACGCAGACCAGCACTGTCCTGCTGAGCCCTGGACTCTGGTGTGCTGCAACCATAGAGTCCAGGCCTCACTTAGGACAGGCCCATTGCATCTCACACCAGCTTTCAGGAAGCCCACTGGCCCTCTCTGCCCACCTTAGAATGTCTGGGGAGGAGCTTGCACCCCTGTGGCAGATGAGGTCTCTGATACACCCAAAGACATGTGAGTGTTCCTTGGTTTCCTTCCAGGATGTCAGAACAGCTGGGTTGGGTCCACTATCTATTTGTGAGCAGACCACACACACTCTCTCCCTGAGACTGCAGTCCCAGGGTGGCTACTGAAAAGGTGACTAGGGATGGTACAATCTCCTCCAATGGGCTCATAAACTGGTGCTTCCAGCAGATTTGAGCTGGCTTTGCCCACAACCATTGGGAACAAGCTGGAGTTGATTATGCTCATCCTGCAGAGTTTCACTGAGGACCCTGGTTCCAGGCAGCCCTCTTCTGCCTCTTCTTCCCAGTTTGTGGTGGCCCTGACCATAACTGTCCTCATCAACACAGCCATTTATTTTAGCCCAATGTCCACATCCCCATGTATTGCATCTTGGTCAACCTGTCCATGATGGACATGGTCTGAACCTCATTCACACTGTCCAAGTTTCTGCAGGGCCTGGTTGCAAAGAGCACCATCTCCTACCTCAGGTGCCTTAGGCAGATGTTTTACTTGTTCACTGCCTATGGAATTTCTTCTCTTCACCACCATGACCTATAACAACTACCTGACCATCTGTTGGCTGCTGCACAACCACACCCTGATGACATCTCTCCTTGGTGGCTTTTAGGTGGTTCACAGGTGTGCTCAAACCTCCATGCTCACTGCTCTGATCTTCAGGCTGTCATGTGACTCCAACAATATTGCTCATTTCTTTGCAAAATTTCACCCATTCTGCTGCTATACTGTTCCCCAACTTTCCTCATAGGTATCATGACCATCACTTCAGAGATGTTCCTTTTGGCGATGCAATTCCTGGTTGCATCTTCAGGCTGCATCATTGCCAGCATCCTTCTCATCTACTCAGCCAAGGACAAGTGGTGGCTTTGTCCACCTACAACAACCACCTCCTGGTGATCACCATTTATTACTACACCTTTCTGTACACCAACATCCATCTAGCCCTTGACTCTACAGGGTTTCTAGACAGTACTATTGCCACAAAGAACACCATCATCACTCCCACCCTGAACCCCTTCATTTATACCCTGAAGAATAAGGAATTCAAAGTATCCCTTAAAGATCTCCTCCTTCTACAAATGACACTGGGTAAAGAGGAGAGAATAGGTCTGACCTTGGGAAGCTAGGAAGCCACACTTCATATCCCCCCTCCCACCTAAGAGGGTCCTTTTGGCCTCACTGGACACATTTGGGAGGTAGTTTCTCTAAGAAATTGTTACTAGATTCTTTGTCTTAAAGGATTCTTTAATGTACAGAATTTTCACTGTTTCTACTTTTTAAATAATATATTTAATAGTCATATAAATTGTTTACTAAGCCCTTAAGCATTACACAGTTAATAATTTGATGCATACATTTTATATATTATATCCCCTTGAACGATGAAATTTAGACTCATTCAGTCAAATTCCTCTGTTAGTTATATCACAAATGTAATATTTTGTATCTTTCAAAAGTCTCAAACCCTTTAAAGAACAAAGTATGGTTAAACTCTCAGAATGATGGAAAAAATATGTTAGACCATAGTTAAACCTATCATGAAATCCTTAATATCATGGGTTTGATTTTTGTTCAATATTTTGATTCTTATTTTATTTTTTTTATCTAGGGCTTCTCTTGTTCACTAGGCCAAAGAAAAAGAATGCCTGTTTAGATGAGAAGAGGGTATAAGTTCTGAATTATTGACCATCTGGTTCTTATTGAGACTTAGGTTCTGATTCTAACATCCAAAGTGATTCACACCCAAGCCAAAAGCTTTCTGATTGGCTCCCTTTTTAGGCACTAATTACATCCAGAGATTTGATAAGTCCATCCATTTGAATTTATGTTATGCATTTGACTGGTGCCAAGCACTAAGTTCACATGAGTATCCTTAGTTTCCTGTTACAGGAAATGTTGCATGCATGGAAACATATGCAGGTTTGTTGGGGTAAATTTTACCTTATGAGGTTGCTGGGGAGTTTCATCTTCTGTGACATGAGTCTGAATAAAGCTAATTGTAAAAACTAAATATTTCTTTTTTTTTTTTTTTAAGGAGAGGATAAATTTAATTAAACTCCTACAAATGCAGGCATGTAAAAATAGACAAATTGAGCCTCCATAAATAAATGCTATTTTCATTTAAATTAAACATGCAGCTGATGATGTTGCATTAAGGAGAGTATTAGTTCTCTAGGAAAAGGTCAGAAAATATTACATAACCTATAAGACATGACCTAAAGTGATGTACGTTTTTCTTCAAAACAGATAATGAGACATGGAATTTAGAAAGTAATTTTGCTTCTACCTTTTTTTAGTAGACCCCTGACAGAAAGGAGAGAAGGGAAATATTGAAAAGCAACTACAATGTCCTTCTGTAGAAAAAAACATAAAAATTTTGTGTTTTATATAGAATATCATAGCAATTTAACATGCAGCCATCTTGAAAATAATTATTGTTCATCCTTACATAAATAATTTACATGCTTATAAAAAACATAATATAAATAACAAACATAACATAAATAACAAACATGCAGATATTTATGTGGAATGTTATGGGAGGTGTGGGAGGTGGGGAACATGGGAATCCCTGTAATTTTTGTGTAACATTTATGTAATCTAAGCATCTTTTAAAATATATATATAAAAAAATAACATTTATGTAAGCAAGTGCATATATATGGATATATATTTATATATAATTTTAGAAATATTTGTATTGTGAAAATTTTGATGTTTACCCACAATAATAAAAAAATAATAATTTAAAAAATCCAAAAAAAAAAAGGAAAAGAAAACGCATGTATGTTATTTATGTAAGGATGAACAATAATTAAACATTTCTTATTGTAGTCAACTTTCATTATTTTGTTTTTGCAAACTTTATACAAAAATTTCCTTGTTGAGTCTCATTATGAATTAATGGTTTTGCATAGACTCAATTAAATTGAAAATTTTTGATACTGGTTCTTACAATTTCCCAGTAGTTTCAGCTGTATATTGGACACATTATTTTTTTTTCTGTAAGCCTCTTTGATTTTAAGAAAGAAGCTGGCTAAGACCCATTTTGATTTTATCTTATCCCAAAGCTAATGGCATTAGCTAATTTCCCCAGTAGTCCTGCTTCCCTTTAATTTATATATAATGGGGAACAAAATCAGGTTGTAAGGCCTCCCATGTCTGCCTAAGAATGAAATCATCAACCAACCCCATTAAGGACGGAACTTGAAATGATGTCACTATTATAGTGATGAATTCACCTTGACATTTCCATTGGATGGTAATTCTTTTATTTTGATACAAAAAATACATTATTTAAAACATTTTCCAGCAATATTTCAGCATAGGTTCATAATTTATCTCACAAAGTTTATTAATATGTCATTTCTCATGGAAATTTTTTATCACATTCTAAAATATTGCCCTTTATTTACCGAAATTAGGTGATACAACTAATCATGATTGTCCACTGATACTTAAGTGAGAAGAAGACACTGATAAAAAGGAAATATGGATGAACAGAAACTGTGAGTCCACAGTGTAAAGACACTCTTCCCTTATTGAGAGTAATGAGCTGATTTATTGTTAAAAAATGAATAATTATAAATACACATATTTAACATGTACAATTTGATTTTTGACATTTTCACTTTCCAGAATTTTATGTAAATGGATTAATACAGATGTAATCTTTTTTGAATACCTTTTCACATGCAGAATTATTATTTTGAAATCCTTTCATGTTGTTATATCTATAAGTGGTTCATTCTTTTTATTTTTTAGTTGTATTCCATTGTAAAGATAAAATAATATTCACTCATCCACTCATTTTTTTGGACATTTGTGTTGTTTTCAAACTTATGCTGTCATGAATGTTTTTGTTTGAGTTATTGTATAAACATACACTTTCATTTCTCTTTGATAAATTCCTGGGAATGGAATGTCTAGATCATATGGCAGAAGTGATAAAATGTTTTTCACAAGCAGTATATGATAATTACGATTCTTCAAAATCTGCCCAAATACTTCATATGGTCAATCTTTCTAATTTTAGTCATTCAAATAAGTATGCAAATGTATCATATTGTGATGGTAATTTGCACTTCTCTACTATCTACTGATGTTGAGTATCTTTTCACATTTTTAATTGCCAACTCTAAAGAAGAGTCAGTTCAAATTTTTGCCCCTTTTCATCTTATTTTTTATTTCCTTATTATTGAGCTTTGAGATGTCTTTAAATATTCAGGATACAAATCCCTTATGAAATAAAAATTTTTCAAATATTTTCTCCCTGTCTGTGGGTTATCATTATGTTCTCCTAACATTTTCTTTTGAAGAAGTGTGTTTTTTTTATCAGTCCAATTTATCAGGTTTTTATTTTATGTATTGCACTTTTAGTATCATGTCTAAGAAATATTTGACTAGTCCAAATACTTAAGGATTTTCTTGAGCTTGTGTCTATGTTTTATTTATAAATTCATTTTAACTACTTAATTCCTTTTCAATTTCACATGAATTTTAAAACTAGCTTCAAATATTTTCCACTCAAAAATTCCTTCTGGATTTTGAAAGGAATTATATTGAATCAATAAATCAACCTGGGAAGAACTGACATCTTGGCAATATTGAGTCTCCTGATGCATGAACAAAGTACATCTATACATTTATGTAGGGATTCTTTAATTTCTTTCAACAGTGTTCTATATATTTTAGATTCAAGGACTTTGCATATATTGTCAAATATATCCCAACTTATTTCATATTTTTGATAGTGCCCCTAATGTTACTTTTTTCATATAATTTTTTTATCAGGGAAGTTGTGCTAACACATGGGATATCATGGATTAATCTTGAGGACCTTATGTTGAGTGAAGCAAGCCAGGCATTGAAGGACAAATATTACATGGCTTCTCCAATATGAATTAAGCAAATTGAGCTGACTCAGAGAGCTAGAGTCTGGAAGACACGTTTACAGGAAATAGAAAGGGAGAAGAAGGTTGTGATCTAACATCCATATGGGCAAAATCTATGATAAATTGGAAGTGAGTAATTGTGCAAGAAAGAATATGACAGGTGTGTATTGATACTATTGAGTTAGGGGTACAAGCTTGACAGTTTAGGGTGGGGAGAATGGCTTGGATGGTCCATGGTACTAGGGGGAGGGTTGGGGAGGAGGCAGCTGAACAATGGGGATTGGTCAGTACATGATTGAAACTACAATGTTGAGAAATCACTTTTGGCAATATGACAAGGAAGGATTACTAGTTTAGGGAGTTGGACAGGGGACATTCAAAACAAGGCACACCTAGGGCACCTGGGGCAATCTTCTAGAGAATTTGTGAGTGATCATTTTGTCATAGTGTGTTGTATCAGTGGGTGGAGACCAACATAATGAGCAGGAAGGAGTGGGACTCCCATCCTGGGGAAGCCCTATTTGTTAACAAACAGAGGGGTGGGTGTCTCTCGAGAGTATGGGTCATTCCTAATAGGTGATGACAGATTAGTGTTTCAAGGCCTCAGTGTTGTTGGAAGTATCTATGAGTCTTGTCCTTAAGGAGTGAAGTCTGGTGTTCGCCATGGGCTCCAAGGGGAGGGAGATGGAAGAATAGAATAGATGAAAATGGGGGTATTTAAGGGGCAATGGAAGTGTTCTGCATGATCTTGCAATGATAGATCCAGGCCATGTTAAATTTCATCTAAAATCTATATAAGTGTATCATCTAAAATGTAAACCATAATATAAACCATTGACCATATTTCAATATTTGTAAATCAGATGTAACAAATGCACTATCCACATATAAAAAAGGTTATTGATATGGGAAGGGGGAGAGGAGAAGGATGTTGGGTATATGGGAGTCCCCTGTATTCTGTATGTGACTTTACCTGTGACCCAAAACTTCTCTGAAGACAAAATGAATAAAAATAAGACACTGGGAAGAAATGGAAGAAAATGCCACTGTACATATAGGACAACAGATATTACAGTGATAAAAGGTAAAATGTTAAAAAAATTTAATATTTTTCATTTTTTAATATCCCAATTTTAAAATTTTATTTTAGTTTTGGTTTTTCTAAATTATTATGTATTTTATCTCTTATTTTTAAATCTATCATTATCATTTCATTTTCCTATTAATTGTATTTGGTGATATTCTTGGCTTGATATTTTAAGAAGTTTTGTAACAGAAGGGTTAGAACTGTGGCACGGGAGGATCTTTGGTGTGGGGTGTCAGTCGTAGGGGAATACATAGGGGGAAGTTCACCTGGTCATACATATAAGGTGTATATATGTGTTCAAATGATCATGGGGCATTGCCACAGTGTGTAGAGATTCACTAAATAACTGAAAGAATATTGAATTCCCATCCTGGGGAGCTCTGCTACATTGTCTAATGGAACAGCAACAATCTCCCAAGTACAGGGCCAATGACTAGTGACAAAGGATGGTCGATTGATGGGCCCTTGATATTGATGACTATGCTTATGAACCTTTGCTCTTAAAATTGCATCTTAACCTAGTATTGTAGTGTGCATAAGAGTTACCTCCTGAGAGCCTCCATGTTGCTCAAATGTGACCTTTCTCTAAGGCAAACTCAGCATATAAATGTTTTACCTCCCTCCCCCACCCCCATCCCCGAGTGTGGTACATGATTCCTGGGGATGAGCCTCCCTGGCACTGAGGGATTAGTACCAAGCACCAGGTGGTGATGCAACTGGAAAAAGATTGTGAATAAAAGGTGGGGATGTAAAAACAAATGAGTGTATATGGCTAAGAAACTTCAAAGTGAGTCAGTAGGTCGTCTGAGAGACAATGCTTATGCACATTTCAGCAGGATCTCCTAGACTACCAAAGTAGATAGTACCCCAGATATTGGGGCTCCTGAGTGCTCTGGAGACACACAGGTCCTATGGTCATGGCAGATAGCTCCAGAATTTGGTGCCTTGCCAGTGGGCTCTATTTTGGAGTTTGTGCTCCCGAGTGTGACAGAGTTGGACTCAGTTGTGATTTCTCTACACATGCCTCTTCTGTCCCTTCTAGTTGAGCCTATAATTGGTGCTAGAGTTGGTAGGTATACATCCAAGAGACTTGAATCTCTTGTCCATGTGCCAACTTGGCCCTAAGCTTCAGTGGAGTTGTAACACATACTGTCCAGTTCATTGGACTCAAAAGAACATCTTACAAGGAGGTGAAGATGGACAGCCACCATGCTAAGTAACCAAGAGTGTCTACAACTGCAATCAAGAGAGTCCCATCATACATATGGGATTGAAACCTCCTCTCAATGAGAGGTGGATTGGGCATCACCATCCCAGAATCCTCAGGATTAGGGAATAAATAATAGACTAGAGTGGACTTGCTGATATTTTACTGTAGATTTATTGTGATTCTAATAATGGAAGAAATTATATCATTGATGTGGAGACAGTGGTCAAAGGAGGTGCTGAAATCAGGGAGAGGGAAAAAGAGATGTAATATGGGGGCATATTTGGGACTTGGAATTTTCCTGAATGACATTGTAACAGCAGATACAGACCATTATATATCCTGCCATAACCTACAGAATTGAGTGGGAGTGAGTGTAAACTACAATGTAAACTATTATCCATGCTTAGTGGCAATGCTCCAAAATGTGTTCATCAATTGCAATGAATGTACCACACTAATGAAAGAAGGTGTTAATGTGGGGAAAATGGGAGTTGTGGGGAGTGGGGCAAATGGGAATCCCTTATATTTTTTTATGTAACATTTTATGTAACCTAAATATTTTTAAGTAAATAAAAATATATTTTAAAAAATTAAAAAAAACAAAACAAAAAACAAAAACCCAAAATATAAGTAACTCCCACACATCCCACTCCTTCTTTTTCCCAAACTCTCCCCATCAACATCTTTCATTAGTGTGGTATATATTTTACAATTCATGAGTACACATTGAAGCATTGTTACTAACCATGGTCTAGACTGTACATTATGATTTGCAATTTGCAACACACAATTTTATAGGTTTTGGCAAAATGTAAACTAGCCTTATCCATCATCACAATGTCATGTAGAATGATTGCAATGTCCTGAAAATGACCCATGGTACATCTATTCTTCCTTCTTCCTCCCTACGTAACTTCTGGTTATCAATGTATTTTTTTTTTATTTTCTAAATTTTTTAAAAGATACATAGATTACATAAATGTTACGCAAAAAAATATAAGGATTCCTATATGCCCCACCTCCCACACCTCCCACAACCTCCCACATAAACATCATTCATTAATGTGGCACATTAATTGCAATTGATAAACACATCCTGGGGCTTTGCCATTAAGTATGGACCGTGGTTCACATTGTAGACCACACTCTCTCCCACACAGTTTTGCAAGTTATGTGATGATATAAAATGGCCTATATCTTTCATTGCAATGTCACTTAGGACAATTCCCAAAACCTGAAAAATCTCCCATATTACAACTGTTTTTCCCTCTCCCTGTCCCCAGAGCCTCCAGTGGCCACTGGCTCCACATCAATGTTGTAATTTCTTCCATAGCTAAATTCATAATATATCTATAGTAGAATAACAGTAAGCCCTGTTATACCTCTTCTTCCCGCTCCATCCCAACAGAACTTCTGGTGACCACTGTCATTATATCAATGTTACCCATTCTTCCATTACAACAACAATAAGTCTACTTTAGTCCATAGTTGCATTCCCACTTATGTTTTTTCATTCCCCAGTCCTGAGGATTTGGGGATGATGATGCCCACTCTAATTCTGATTGAGAGGGGGCTTAGATCACATGGATCAGATGGATAGAAATGTCTTGATTACCTTTGAAGATGCTCTTTGCTTCTTGGGATAGGCATTGTCCATCATCATACTTTTGATTGTTGTCCTGGGTGAGTGCAATCAACTGGAGAGTAAGTGTTGGTTGCAACTCTGCAGAGATTCAGGTCTGAAAAAGCATATGAACAGTCAGAAAATAAAAGACTGTGTGATATATATTTAATGAGAATAATGCTAATTATATATTTAAATAAAAAAGGCAGAAGAACCATGTGAAAGAAAATTTAAGTGAGTCTAACTCTGGTACATTGGGGAAATAAGTTGTCATATATTCCAAGGTAAGTTCCACCGATGGGGTGCCAAATTTCCGTGATTGTCTGCCCCTGCCTATAAAGTCTAGGTGGCTCTAGAACGCTCAGGTTCACCCCTGCTTGAGGCTTTGTTTGCTGTGGCAGTCAGTGGGAACCTCCTGATATGTGTATAAGCGTAATCTCTGGAATGACCTCCCTATTCTCTTTGAAATCTCATAGTCATAAAAACTCATTTATATTTAAAATTTCTCCCTTTTGGTCAAAGTCTTTTTCCAAATTAACTGCTAGTTGGTGCTTGGTAATAATCTCTCTGCACCAAGGAAGCTTATACCTGGGAGTCATTTTCCATGATGGGGGGAATGTTGTGAGTTTATATGCTGTGTTTGGCATAGGGAGATGGCACATATGAGCAATCCAAGACTTTCAAAAGGTAATTCTTAGCCAATATATACTAGGCTAAGTTTCAGTTTTGGAAGAACAATGTTCATAAGTACAAGCTTCAATTTCAAGGGCCTGGTGAATTGATCTGTATTCATTTGCTAGGCACTGCTCATGTACTATAAAGATTCCTTGCTCCTCTAATTGAGAATATAGCAGGACTCCACAGAATAGGAATTCCATATTCTGTCAGTTATTATTTGGGTCTCCAAATAATATGATTTCATATGATTTTTTTTTCAATCTGTTAATGTGGTGTATTATATATATTGATTTTCTTAGGTTGAACCATCGTTGCATACCAGGGATGAAACCCACTTGAACATGTCATATAATTTGTTAGATGTGTTGTTGAATATGATTAGCAAGTATTTTGTTGAGGATTTAGCATCCAGGTTGATTAGAGAGAAATTGGTGTGTAGTTTTCTTTTCTTGTGGCATCTTTATTTGGCTTTGATGTGAGGGTGATGTTGGAATTATAGTATGAGTTAGGTAATGTCCCTGCACTTCTAGTTTTTTTGGAAAAGTTTAATCAGGATTGGTTTAAGTTCTTTCCAGAATGATTGGTAGTATTCACCTGTGAAGTGATCTGGTCCTGGGCTCTTCTCAGTTGGAAGATTTTAGATTGGTTACTTGTGATTGGTAAAAAAAAATGAATTCATCAGTTGTTTCATCAATGTATGCTGTTGTGTGTTTCTAGAAATTTTTCCATTTCATCTACATTATTTATCCTGTTGGCATGCAATTTTTCAAAGTATCCTCATATGATACTGTTTATGTCTGTGGAATCAGTGATGATGTCCTCTCCCTCATTTTTATGTTATGTATTTACATCTTCACTCTCTTTTTCTTAGTCTAGCTATGGGTTTGTCAATTTTATTAATCTTCACAAAGTACCAGCTTTTGGTTTTGCTATTTTTTTCTAGTATTTTTTTATTCTCAATTTCATTTAGCTCTGCTCTTAACTTTGTTATGTCCTTACTTCTCCTTGCTTTGGTATTTGGTTGTTCTTTTTTTAGTTAATCCAGTTGTGTAATTAGGTCTTTGATTTTAGCTCCTTTTTATCATAGGAATTTTTGGCTATAAATTTCCCTTTCAGCACTGTTTGCTGCATACCATGCAATTTGATATGTTTTATTCTCATTTCCATTTGTTGCAAGGTAGTTACTGACTTCTTTTGTAATTAATCCCTTACCAACTGATTGTCTAGAATGTGTTATTTAACTTCCATATCTTTGCGCCTATTCTGGGTTTTCTGCCCCTGTTTAATTTCCAGTTTCATTCCATTGTGGTCAGAGAAATTATTTGTATAATTTAATTCATTCTGAATTCATTGAGACTTGTTCTGTGACCTAGCCTGTGGTCTAATCTGTAGCCTGATCAGTGTGTGCTTGAGAAGAAAGTATATACTACTGTGTTTGCATGTAATGTTGTCTATATGTCTATTAGATCTAAATCCTCTAACAAATTATTCCAAGTCTCTATTACTTTATTGTCCTTCTGTCAAGATAGCCTGTCTAATGGTCATAATGGTGTATTAAATCCTCCAGTATATTGGTAGAGGTATTTATTTTCTCCACTTTGCTTTTCCTATGTTTGCAGCATGTATTTTGGGGCACCTTGGTTAAGTGCATAAATGTTTATGATTGCACTTACTTCTTGATAAATTACCCTTTTTATTCATATATAGTGCCTTTCTTTGTCTGTTGCAATAGTTTTGTATTTGATGTTTATTTTGTCCAATACTAGTATAGCTACTCCTATCTTTTTATGTTTACTGTTTGTATCTAAAACTGTTTTCTGATCATTCACTTGCAACTTCCTTGCATCCCTGGGTCTAATGTGAGTTTCTTGTAGACAGCATATAGATGAGTCATATTTTTTAACTCATTCTGCCAA
This sequence comes from Tolypeutes matacus, assembly GCA_026826555.1. NCBI lineage: Eukaryota > Metazoa > Chordata > Mammalia > Cingulata > Chlamyphoridae > Tolypeutes > Tolypeutes matacus. The sequence continues at coordinate 328,303 of JAKSZT010019608.1, read as the reverse complement.
TCTGTGTGTTTTGATTGCAGAGATTTGCCATTAGCATTCAATTTTATTTATTTCAAGGCAGTACCTATATTATCCATTTTCTCTTTAGGGTTATATATGTCATATTTTATTTATATTTCTCTACCATTTTAGCTATTCTTACTAATAATCTTTCTTTCTACACTCTCTTCCAACTTTCTCTCTTCTCTTTTTCATTTTCACCTGCAGAACTCCCTTTAGTATTTCTTGAAGGATAGCTTTCTTGTTGACAAGCTTTCTTAAATTGTGCTTATCTGTGAGTGTTTTGAATTCTCCCTAATTTAAAAAAATTTTTTTCACTGTTTTTTTAATGTTTTTTATTTTTAAAGATTTTGGTTACATTAATGTTCCATAAATAATATAGTGGATTCCCATATGCCCCATGCCCACCTCCTCCCACACATTCACACATTAACAACATACTTCCTTTGTTTGGTACATTTGTTATAATCATTGAAAATGTATTTAAGCATTGCTACTAACCATGGACTATAGTTTACATTTTACCCTAAACTTTGTCCCACATAATTTTGTAGGTTATGATAAAATATATTATGGCCTGTATCCATCATTGCAATGTTAGGCAGGAAAATTCTAATGTCCCAAAATTACTCCATTATTACACATATTCTTCCCTCTCCCTCCCTTCAGAACCTCTGGTGGCCACTGCCTTTTATATCAATGATAAATATTCTTCCATTGTTCGAATAATAATGTCTATAATAGAATAATAATAAATCTACTTTAGTCCATTGTTCATTCCCCAGTCTTGGGGATTTGAAGGTGGTGATGTCCACTCTGCTTCTAATTGAGCGGGAGCTTGGATCCCATGGAGCAGATAGATGGAAGTATCTTGCTTGCAGTTGCAGATACTCTCTGTTCCTTGGGATGGCCAATGTCTATCATAGTCTCCTTGTTAGTTGTCCTGGATGAGTTCAATGAACAATAGAGTGGATGTTTCAACTTTGCTGAAATTCAGGGCCCACGTGGAACATGGACACACCAAGTATTTGAGACTCTGAGACACATAATTAAAAAGTATATTTATAAGTATAGGTTAAAATAGAAGGGGCCGAAGAATCATATGTAGGGCAACTATAAAATAGTCTAGCTCTGCTACAGTGGGCATCATAAATTCCAAAGTAAGGCCCAATGACAGGGTGCTGAAATCCTGAGATTGTCTGCCCTGCTCATAGTGTCTGGATATCTCTAGAGCCCTCAGGAACCCTGTTATCTGAGGCACTGTTTACTGTGGTAGTCAATGAGATCCTGCTGAGACTTGAATAAGCATAACCTCTGGAATGACATCCCGATTCACGTTGAAGTTTCTTATCCATAAAAATCCACTTGTATTAAATCTTTCCCCCTTGTGGTCAAGGTGTTTTTTCCAGATGTATATCTAGTTGGCATTTAGTAATAATGCCTTGGTGCCAGGGAGGCTTATCCTGGGGAGTTATGTCCCATGCCAGCCAGAAGGAAGGTAGTGAGTGCATTTATATGCTGAGTTAGGCTTAGAGAGATGCCTCATTTGAGGAAGAAGAAGGGTTTTAAGGAGGTAAGTCTTAGGCAATATATAACAATAGCCTAAGTTTCAATTTCACAAGTAAAAGATCATGACTACAATCATTGATATCAAGGGTCTGTTGTAAATGTCTGTCTTTCTTCACTAGGCACTGCTCTTGTACTCGGGGTATTCTTGCTGGCATTTTAGAAAATGTAGCATAACTCCTCAGATGGCATTTCATTCTTTTCATTATTGTGTGGGTTTCCACCCACTAAGACCACACTCCATGGACACTTAAAAATATTCTTATGATTTAGTGACATGTCCCAGGTGAACCACAACCCATGCATTCCCCCATCACTGACACCCCATACCAGTGATTCTCCCCTCCACAATTGTGACCCTTCTGTCATTTCTGCATACAGAATTCTTGCCTGGCTTTTTGTTTGTTTGTTTGTTTTGTTTTAGCACCTTAACGATATCATACCACTGCCTTCTTGCCTACATGTTTTCAGATGTGAATCAGTGCTTATTCTTATTGAGCTCTCTTTTTATGTGATGTATCTTTTTCTCTTGCTGCTTTCAGTATTATTTCTTTGTCTTGAGCATTTGACAGTTTAATAAGTATATGTTTCAGTGTAGGCCTGTTAGGATTTATACTGTTTGGAGAGTGCTGCACTTCCTGGACATGTACATCCATGTCCCACAAAGGAGTTAAGAAACTTTCAGTCATTATATACTCCAGCACTCCTTCTACCCTCTTTCACTTCTCACTCACCCTGGGATGCCTATAATGCATTTGTTTGTGCATTTCTAGTTGTCATTCAAATCCCAAAGTCCTTGCTGGATTTTTTCTATCTTTTTATCTATCTATTTTACTATCTGTCCAATTTTAGATGTGCTATCTTTAACACTGTTAATTATGTACTCTCTCTATTCAGATCTGCTGTTATGTGCTTCCAGTGTATTTTATTTCTTGAATTGTGCCATTCATCAGAATCATATCTGTTTTATTTTTATGTATGTTTATGATTTTGTCAGTATGCTCCCCCCAGTGTCTTCCTACTATCTTTCATCTCTTCCTTCACTAGATTATGTGGATTCATATTTGTTTACACATTCTTGATTATTTGTCCCATGTTCTGCATCACCTCCTGTTTTTTGGTTTGTTCATTAGACTGGGCCTTGTCTTCCTGTTTCTTAATATGGCTTGAAATTTTTTTTGCTGGTGTCTAGGAATATGTTTGTCTTGATGGGCTTCTTCATATGGTAAGCTTCTTTTTCTATTCTTGGATTTTATTTTGTATTGTTTTGTGTTAGATTCCTCTTTGACATCTGGTTCCACTTATTATATATCCTTGTATTTGTCTATGTTCCCTTTGAAAAATTAAGACCATTTAAAATGAAAGAGATGAGAGAAAAAAATTAAAAGTAATAATTAAAAGTTAAAAATGGAAGTATAAAAGAGCCCAGAAAAAAAAATAAAAGTGAAAGATCATAAAAAATACAAATGAAAAAGAATAAAAATGGTGGAATGAAAAAATGAAACAAGAAAAAAAAATAGAAAAAAGTATAAGACTGGAAAATTGATAAGAAGATGAAGAAAAAATTGAGGACCAAGTAAGAGAATGTGGAATGAAAGAAAGCAAAAGAAGAGGGAAGAATGAGATAAAGAAAAGAAATTAAGAACTAAGGAGAAAAAGTAGCCAAAAGAAAATAAAAGGAAATCAAGAAAGAGAAAAAACAACAAACAAAAAACAAAATCAAACCAGGAAAACAAGCTTCCCTCTTAGGTCATTAGGAACTGTCCCTGGCTGCTGGTGCTCATCAATCAATAATCCTGCAACCTGCCCTCCACATATGATGTAACTGGTTTTAGTGAATAAAATAAAGAATAAAAATTATAAAAAATATAAAATAACAGACCAAAAAACGTAAAACCAAAATCTCAGTCTATAAGTTCCTTGTCACATGGTATTGGCTGGGTGCCTGATAACCCATGGATCACTCTGGATCTCTTCTCTTAGAAGGTACTGGGATGTAGTATATGAGAATACCATTCCTACACTGAGCTACACTCTCTCCACAGGTTAGGTAGGCTTCTATAAGCTTATCTGGCTCTCCCTGCCCTCTTTTCCTTTAGACCAGTTGGGCTTCTACCATTTTGACTTATCTCTCCTGGGCTGGTTAGTTCCTCACTGACCAGTTCCTCACTGACCTAGTTCCTTTCTCTCCCAGGGCAGTTGTGTGCAACTGCTTGCCTGATCAGATCCTTCTTTCCCTCCCACTGGGGCCACTTTATTTCTAGACAGGGTATATTTTGTGAGATTCAAAGGAGGCTTAGCTGGCCAAACTCACTGAAGAGAAATCACTCTCTGCCCTTTTCCAGATATATCTTCCTCATTGGGAGGTGAATGTTCTTTTGCCACTCAGTTGGCTGCAGTGAACCAAGGGTTTTACCAAGGCCATTTGCCTTGAGTTTGAGGTATATGTGCTATTTCCAGCCATAGGGTCAATTAATTCATGGATTTAATTCGGCTCATAGTCTCTCTATCCTCCTCACTCCTGGATGATGGGCAGCACTCCCCTTGGTCTGCAGATCCCTAAAGCAGCTCCCTTGTGTAGGTTTTTGGCCCTTCCTGTATTGATTTGTGAAAGAGCTGAGCCGTACCTACCTACTCTTATGCCATCTTCCAACTAGACTTGGTTTTAGGGTAGATTTAGTGGTGATGAAAGCTTTCAGTTTTAGTTTTTACCTGGGAATGTCTTAATCTCCCTGTCACTTTTGAAAGAGTGTCTCACCAGATATAAAATTCTTAGTTGTCTGCAGTTTTCTTTCAGCACTTTAAGTTTTTCAGCCAACTGCCTTCTTTCCTCCAAGGTTTCTGATAAGAAATTGACAATCTAATAGGGACTTCCTTGTACATAACACACTACTGCTGATTTCAGAGCCCTCTCCTTGTCCTTTGCATTTGATAGTGTAACCAATATGTGATGGGCATATTTTTCTTCATGTTTATCCTGTTTAGTGTTCTCTGAGCTTCTTGGATGTGCATATTCTCATCTTTTCTTAATTTGAGGAGGTTCTCTGTCATTATTTCTTGCAATATTTCTCCTGATCCTTTCCCTCATCTTTTTCTTTGAGACAATATTATCTATATTGGTGTGGTTAATGGTATCCCATAGCTGTTTTAGTTTATTTTCTCTTTTAACATTTCTTTTTTCTTTCTACTCCATTTCATCTCATATCAAATGACTTGTCTTCAGGTTCACTTATCATTTCTTCTGCTAGCTCCATTCAGCTCTTAAAACTCTCCAGTGAAATTTTCATTTCACTTACTGTGGTCTACATTTCCAGTAGTACTGTTTGCTTCCTTTTTAAAATTTCACCCTTTACTTGTTTCCCTTATTGATAAAACTTGCTTTCCTGATATACTTGAGTTCTTTCAATGTATTTTCCCTCAACTCCTCGAGCATTTTTAAGATGATTTTTAAAGGCTTTTTTTGGTATGTTCACTTTCTGTTTTTATTCTTTGATGTTTTCCGGATTTTTATCCTCTTCACTTAAATGGCAATCATTTCCTGTTGCATTTTGTCTTTTTCTCTGATTTCCTGTTTTAAGATATTAGCTCTGGGGTTTATTCCCTGGTAAGTCTATTTCTTGATTTTATAACCAGCTGCTGATAAGACAGATCATTTCTTGACCACTTACTCTATACTATATCTTAAGGCATAACAACAAACTTTTCCACTTACCCTCATGAGATATAAGTCCATAGAACTAAAGACTTGGATTTTTGAGTTTTAAAAGCTAAATTGCTTTCTCAGGCACTCCCTGTAAAACATTTCTCATTTTAGGAACAAGTGATTTAAAGAAAAGTAAAATATAAGATATAAAATACATTGAAATAAAAATTCCAGAACGCCCTCTATTCTCTAAGATACAAAGTAATTTAAATTGATCCATCTACCATTATTCATTCTTTTATTCACTCACGCATATAATACTATGTAGTGAGTTGTGTCTGTGTGTGCACATGGATGTTTGAAGCATGTTTCAGTTGTATAAAGGAGAGTAAAACAGTGTTTAGTGCTTCCATTACATTTGTGTGTCTGATACAAAAGAAATGATAGGCAAACCTGTAAGTGCAAGGTGATTTAAATTGTAAGAAAGACAAAAAACAATCAGAAGGGGGTGTTGCAGGAGAATCACAGAGGATCTGATTTACATTAGGAGGGGTACTTAGAAGCACTGTATGTTGGTGGAATGTTTAAACTGAATTTTGAGGAAATAAGATTAAGAAGGGGTCACTGCAAGGCAGAATACACAATTGTTCTGGATTCATTTGTTGAAAAGTCTATCCATTTTCTACTGAATTAACCTTTTTGCCACTACATAAATCAAGATAATAAATATTTACTCCTATAATTTCTTCTAATTATTTTGTAATATAGCTCCTTTATTAAATTCTATGATCCACTTTGGGTTGATTTTTGTGTTAATTAAGATTTTAAGGAAGGAGGATAGCCCATTGTCTAGAACAGAATAAGAAAACTATTCTTTCCCTCATTGAATTGTATTGGAACCCTTGTCCAAAATCAATTAACTATTATTATAAGTATCTATTTATGGGCTCACAACTCTATTTCACTGATTTGTATATCTATGCTTATGCTGAACCACAATATCCTGATTCCTTAGCTTTTTAGTAACTTTTGAAATGGCAAAGTCTGAGTCCTCCAAATTTACTCTTGCTTGCCATGATTCCTTAGGCTATTGTGGGTACCTTTCATTTTGAAATGAATTTTAAGATGAGTTTATTGCTTTAAACATCCATCTGAGATGCTGATGGTAGGGATTGATTATGTTATGAAACTTTAGGTAAATTTGGAGAATATTACTATCTTAACAACATTAAGTTTTCTAATCCATGAACAGTGGGTGTCTTCATTTATCTAGATACTGTGAGATTCTTTCTATAGTGCTTTGCAGTTTTCAGTTTACAAATCTTATAGTTCTTTTAAATTTATTCATAATTTTTTTTTCATTTTCATATTATTGTAAATGAAATTTTTCATAATTTCTATTTCAGATTGTTAATTGCTAGTATGTAAAAATGCAATTGAATTTTATGTATTGAAGATGTGGCTATATATATATGTTGAACTCATTCATTATAATTGTACATTTGTTGACTTTTTAGATTTATTCTTTAAAAGAGAATGTCATATGCAAGAAGAGATATGGTTAATTCTTTTCTTCCAGTATAGATCCCTATTATTTCTTTCTCTTGATTAATTTTCCTCTTTAGAACCTCAAGTACAATGTTGAATAGAAGTGGCTAGAAGAGATCCTTACCTTATTCTTGATCTTAATTAGAAATAATTAAGACATTCTCTATTATGAATGATAGTATTTGTAAATTTTAAATTGATGTATTTTATCAAATTTAAGAAATTCCCTTCCATTCTCACTTTTTCAAGCATTTTTATCATGAAAAGATGTTTGTGGCAATTGATTTTTCAGAATCTATTGAAATGAAGATGGGGTTTTGTCCATTATTCTGTTAGCATAGTGTATTACAGTATCTGATTTATGCATGTTAACCTAACCTTGGATTTTTTTAAATCAATGACACTTGGTCTTGGTGTATAATCTTAGTATTATGTTGCTGGGTTTGGATGGCCAATATTTTGTTGAAGATTTTGTATTTTTTGTAAGAGATAATGATCTGTATTTTCATTTATTGTGATATTTTTTGCCTGATTTTGGTATCAATGCAAAACTGGCTTCAAAGAATGAGCTGGGAAGTTCTATCTATTATTCTACTTTTGAAATGATTTGTGAGAAATTGGTGTTAATTATTTAAAGGTTGAGTAGAATTCACCAATTTAGCCAAAAGTCTTTGGATTTTTTGTGGGAAGTTTAAAATTACTAATTCAATCTCTTTAGCTGTTATGAATCTACTCAGATACTATATTTTCTCTTAAGTCAGTATGATAGCTTTTCTGAATCATTTAAGATATTAAATTGTTGGAATATAATTGTTAATGGCACTGATTACATTTCTCTTTATTTCTGGAGATTAATTGTGAGGTCCCCTCTTTCATTTCTGATTTTAGTACTTTGAGTCTTCTCTCTGTGCTTCATGACCAGTCTAGCAATTGGTTTTTCAGTTTTATTGATCTTTTCAAAGAATCTAATTTTTGTTTCATTGACCTCTATTTTTTCTATTGTCTAATTTATTTCTGTACCATTTTAAAATATTTTCCTTCCTTATGCATGTTTTAAGTTTAGAATTCTATACAGTCTCTACTTTCTTACATTCGACAATTAGTTATTATTAATATTACTTCTTGTTTCCTTTTGAATATCTGCATTTGGAGCTAAAAACTTCTCTCTAAGCACTGCTTTGCTTGTATATCACAAGTTTTTAGTGTGATGTTTTCATTTGTATGTATATCATACATTGCTAGTTTCCTTTGTTATTTTTTTTTAATAATTTGTGAATTAGGATTATGTTGTTTAATATCCACATATTTGTGAAATTCCTTAATTTACTTCTGTTATTCAATTATAATTTAGTTCTAGTGTAGTCACAAAACATACTTTGCATGTTTCAATCCTCAAATTTTTTGTGGCTTCTGAAATCAGCTTTCATATATTCTCTTAGAGAATGATTTGTGTGAGCTTGAGAAGAATGTGTGTACTCTTCTATTATTGGCTTCAA
>JAKSZT010019608.1:255342-303790 GCA_026826555.1 Tolypeutes matacus | reverse complement strand
AAATCATGATATAGCAGAAATGTGAATGATGAGATTTTGAAAGCCAAGTTTTTAAACTACAGCATTTTATGTGAGACCACAAAGTTTTTGCTTCAGCAAAGGAAGCCAGAGTGATAGAATATTTGGGGTCTTGGAAGGGCAAATTATTATTTTTTTGACAGAAAGAAGTTAGCTTGACTCCTACTAATTGGGCAAGGGTTTGTTCTATAGATGCCTGTTTACATGTTTAAGGTATGTGGGCTTTGCTAGTATTGGGTTAAAGGTAATGAAGTAGCAGCTCAATTGGCTGTGGGTTGGCTACCTTCATGGAGATTCAAATTTCATAAGATAGAGGTTTTTGTTGTTTTGTTTGTTTGTTTTGGCTCTGAGAGGCCCCCAGTGCTTTGTCTATACCATTTTACCAAAAACTGAGGGATAATTGTTATTTTTAGGTGTATTAATCTTGAGGTTATGTCTTTTAAAATGTCTTTGTTTTTTAATCAGGGTAAATGAAGATGGAATGCCCTTTCCATGAGGTCCTCGAATGAGGATGAATGGATCTGGCCAGCCACCAGATCCTCATAAACAAGAGGTTTGGGTCTAAACATCAAAGGAATACCTGTGAGAATAATCAGGAGGTCTGGTAATTGTTAACTAGTCCCACTGTTTGTAACTTTATAAAAGCTGACTCTGTTAGGCAGTGCAGAGCACTCCCCCACCTCCCACTGGTTGGTCAGGGCTGGTTGTGTTCTGTAAGTGATAATGGTAGAGCTTCCCCCAGCCTGACACACTGGGCTCTGTGTATGAGTAAGTAAGAATGGCATGGCTGTCACTGGGCTCCTGTGAGCTTTCTGTGGAATATCAAATTTGTTGGCCAGGTTTGACTGCCTGTGTTACAATTGGCATAATCAGCAAACTAGGGTCCTTACCTGTGTTACACTTCAGTACTCTTTTTTATGGATATAATCAAAGTAGCTTTGAAATTTCTTTAAAATAAACCAGGAGGGGAGAGGGAAAGTAGGAGGAACAGATGAATGGATATTGGAAATGTATTTTAATTTATTCAAGTAAAAGAGGTTTGTTATACTATTCACTCTGCTTTTGTATATGTTTGAAATTTTCCAAAATGTTTTTTTTTTCACACAAAACTCTTATCTCCTGCCTAGACCTGCCTATCCTGGTTACCTGCATCATCAGGATTTGACCTCTAGGCCCCCTTGTCTGCCTTGTCTCCCCGGGTCCAAGGCTGTCTGTTAACTGTGTCCAAGACAGGGGCTCGCAAATGTGGGGGGGGGTGGGCAAGGGAAAAAACACACCAGGAAGAGAAGCATAATGGTCCATACTGGGCTGCAGCCATGTGGCAGAAAGAGTTTCTCCTTTTGTCTGACCCATTGGTTTTTATTAGCATGGATGATCTCATCTTTTGGCATGCAACAGTGAGGATAACATATTGATACAATAGTGAGAATAACAAGTTGATCAGATTATATAACATACTATGTTATTCCTCACACATCCCAGGTGCTGCCTCAGCTACTTTTGAGCACATCTGCAACTGGTTTGCCAACTACTGGTTGCACCCAAAATTCCTCCCCCTGAGCCTGGAGTAGGCCCTACCAGGGCTGTCAGGTGACCCCCACATTAATGGTTAGATGAGTGGCCTGAGGGTCTAGGCTCCTCATGGTTTGGGGGTGGACTGTTGGCTTCTGACAGGCTTCATGCTCATCCTGAGCCCCATTGGCAGGTTGAGTTTTCCCAGTTGCTAGAGTTCACCATCAGGTGGTGTTGGGTCAATTTTTCATCTGAGAGTGAGAGTGCTGGTGTCAGATTGGGCTTAGAAGCTCCTCTGTGACCTAATATTGGCAAGGTGGGGCTGTGACACCACTGTTTGAAAGTGACTGTGCAGCCACAGTCAGGAGACAGGGCCATGGTGAGGCCAGAGGAAGGCAGTCAGTGAACCAATTGCGACAGTTAGGGAATGTCCTGAATTAATACTTTTGGATTTTTTGTTTGAGCCATAAAGGTTAATGGATTGAAGCAGTGGTGATGCCCTCCTTTGACCAGCAGGTGCTTTTAACTGCTTGGAAGCCCTCACTAACCTGGGAGAAGGAGCCTGGGCATTAGAGCATGGATGAGCATCTCCTCCCTCTGACTCCTCTGTGCTTTCAGTGGCAAGTGAGGGAAATGACCCTCCACAGTCCCTGAAGGCCATCTAAGGATTATGGGAGCCACAGACCCTGGCCCCAGAATTTCCTAGAGACAAGACTCTCTCAAAGCTGCTAGCTCCCACATACTGTTGTTCCTATTACTACAAGGGCCATTTACCTTTTTAGTTCCTGCTCTGAAAGCAGCTCTGGGAGATGTTGATCCATGGCAGCTGAGAGCAGAGACAGCTCTACCCTGGGATGGAAGAAGCCCTCATGGCCACAGGTGGGGGTGGCTTCCTACCAAGAATGGAAGAAGCAGACTTAGAAAGAAGAAAACTGGGCAGCAATCATTTATTTATTTATAATATTTTGTTTTTTAAAATGTCATTGAATTTATTCATCAATTTTATGTAACAAATATACCACACTATTGTAAGATGTTATTAATAGAAGAAGATGTGGGAGGGGGAAGGTTGGGGTATATGGGAATCCCTTATATTTTTAATGTAACTTTTCTGTAATATAAAACCTCTTTAAAAATAAAGTTTATTGTATTTTTAAAATGTCATTGAGTTATTTATGACCAATGTTTTCTGAAGTTCCTCCTCTGCCCTAGATGCTGCTTCTCACCACACTCAAGGATCCCAGCACCACAGGTGGTTCTCCAGACAGGATGTTTAATTTCTACACAAGATGCCATGACCCTCTAACACCTTTTTTGAGGGGACAGGAGGGTGGGAAGGGTCAGAATATTCACTTGCATCCTGTGTCTTCCAGTTAGACCCAGAACCTGTGCCACTGGAACAAAGAATTTTCTCACAATTATTTCCAATTACATTTAGTTTATTTTGCACAATAAAATATGCACATAACTAAAGAGGAAGAGTATAGAAGAAATTAAAATGAAAGAGCTGCTTCCCCTTTGCTCTCCCTCCAGTGTTACCTGTTAACATCTTCTGGACAGAGTAAGATTGAGCTTCTCAGATTCCCCAGCTGTCCTCCATCCTCATCGCATGGGAGATACATAATTATCATAGCTTTTTACTATTTTATTTATTATTGTAGTGTTGAAAGTCTTAAAATATAGCAGAACATTTCAGCTTCCCAAATTGTGAGGAGGAGACTGGTACTGTCAACTCATCTAAATTACCTAGTATTCCATGGTTTTACAGATAGATAGATAGATAGATAGATAGATAGATAGATAGATAGATAGATAGATAGATAGATAGATAGACAGATAGATAGAAAGATAGATAAATCTTTTCTCTTCAATATTTTGCTTTCCTGGGATTTCTCATTGCTTTTCTTTACTTTTACATTATCTACTTTTATCTTATCCTTAATTTCTTCCAATATTTTGAGATTTCCATATGAAGACCTTTTTGCTGGGCACCATCCCTCTTCCTGTTTCCATTTGGGGTGAAGTTTTCCTAGGCCTGGGGTGCAGCCTCCTTACTTAGAGGTCCTAAATTGCTTCTCTGGGTTTGTTCTACTGCTTCCCTTCTAAGTTGAATCTTGTTCTCTCTCAGGAATCCCTTATCTTATTAGAGAATATCTTAAATGAGGGTTGCAAGTTAAGGTACCTGGAGGATAAAGTTCTGAATTCTTATGTGTCCTCACAGTTAATTGACAATTTGGTAAGAACAGAATTCAGATTTGAAATAGTCTTCCCTTCATCAACTTGAAGGTATTGTAACATCATTTTGTAGCATACATGTTGTTGCTGTTGGGTCTAATAATTTTCTGGTGTTTATTCCTTCACAGCTAACCTATTTTACGTTCAGAGAGCTTTTAGATTCCTTTTCATTTCATTTATTATTTATTTATTTATTTATTTATTTATATTTTAAAAGATGCTTAGATTACATAAATGTTACACAAAAATTACAAGGATTCCCATGTTCCCCACCTCCCACAATTCCCATAACATCCCACAAAAACATCTTTCATTAGTGTGGTTCATCACCTGCAATGGATATACACATCCTGGGGCTTTGCCATTAAGCATGGCCCATAGTTCACATTGTAGACCACACTCTCTCCTTTTTATTTTTAATCTTTGCTTTAGTTTGCCAAAGGGCTGTGGATGCAAAGTACCAGAAATAGGTTAGGTTTTATAATGGGAAATTTATTTTGGTAAGTGGTTACTGTTCTGAGGCCAAGAAAGAGGTAATTTCTCACCAAAGTCAGCTACTGTTGATCCTGTTGACTGGCCACATGGTGAATCAAAATGGTCACTGATTTCTACTGAGGTATCTGCCTTTCCCTGGGCCACTCTGTTTTCCAACAGTCCTCTCTCACACATAGCCAAATCAAATATTGCCAAGCTCTCTTTTCCTGTGTGTGTCTCTGTTTATATCAGACCCAGCAAAAGAGTGGAGACTCAACCTGAATCATGCCTCACTAATTTAGTCCAATTAAAAGGGTCTCACACCCACAGGAATGGATTATACTTGAGAAACATAATCTTTTTTTTTTTGGAATTCATAAAAATTTCAAACTGACACAATCTTGGTCTTCTGAAATTTCATAATAATGTTCCAAGTTATGGATTTTTTAAATTCACTTGCTGTTAAGCCCTTTCATTTTAATAAGAAAGTCATCTTTAAGCTCTAAATATTTCTTGAATTGTTTATTTGATATATATTTTTTGATAATTCCCTTCCTCCACATTGTGTGAACTCTCTTTAGAGCACAAGTTTGGTTTGCATATTGGAAACCCCTTGATCAATTTCCTGAATAGGTTACCCATTTTCAAATACTTCCTCCTCATTTTAATATTGTTTGTGTACTTTTCATTTCTTTTTAATTGTGCTTTTTGGATTTTTCTTAAAATATGCCATTTAATAATCCCATTGTATTATTTATTTTAACAGTTACATTTTAAATTCCAAAAACTCTTTCATGATCTCTGAATTTTGGGGAATGAATCATGTCCCTCACAAAAGGAATGTTCAGGTCCTAACCCCTGTCTTGTGGGTGTGAATCCATTTGCATGTAGATCCTTTGAAGATGTTATTAATTAAGGTGTGCACAAAAGGAATTAGGGTGGGTCTTAATCCAATATGACTGAAGCCCTTATGAACAATGGAAAATAGAGACTGAAAGGGAAGACACTGGGAGCCACCAGAAGCTGGAAGTTAATGGAACCCAGAAAAGAAAGGAGAAGATGCTTCCATGTGCATGGCAAGTGACAGAAAAGCCAAGGAACCCCAAAGTTTGCTGAGAAGCACAAAGATATCAACCTTGGCAGGGAGTGAATCTTTTAGCCTCTGAAACTGGGAACCAATAAATTCCAATTGTTAAAGTCACCCACTGTAGGGTACTTGTTTTAAGAGTCTGGAAACTAATATATTATCTCCTTATGAATACAATATCTTATATTTCTCTGAAGATACTAATTATATATATTTTAAAAATATTATTCACTGGCTGAAGGGGTTCTGTTGAAACTAGGTTACAGCTGTGCCTTGTAGAGAGAAGGACATGGGACCAGAATGAGGAATGACTCGGAGCCTTGCTCCTCTGGAATTTATGTTCAGTCTTTTATTGTTGGTCCTTCAACTGTCCACTTTCTTTCACAATTGGAGAGTCACATTATCCTTTCCATATTTATCAGCAAGACTGACTTGGTGCCTGTGCCTGTGAGTGGGGACAGTCCTTGTGTACTTCAGACTGGTTTGTGGGGAGCTAGTATTCACATGGGGGACCAGCAAATATGAGGAGCATTTTTTTTTCTGGTAATCTGCTAACTTCCTTGTTCTTCCAAGGTTGTTCTCTTCAAGTTCTTAGAAGTCCCTGCCCAGGGATTCCTGATGAGTCTCCAGGCATGGGGATGTGTATGAATGCTTGGACAGTGTTTTTACTGGCTTCCAAATACCAAGTGATAGGGTGGCTTAAACAATGGGAATTTATTGGCTTGTGTTACTTTTCCTTTCTTGCAGAAGACTGTCATTCTGGAGCGGGCTTCCAGGGATCCTTGGCCCTTGGCTTGTCTATCACATGGTCTATTAGTCCAGGTTCTCTAGGGAAGCAGAATCAACAGGAGATATCTGTAAATAGTATGAGATTTTATAAAATTATTTAATGTGACCATGGGGATGCACAAGTCCAGATCCCAGGTTCCAAACCAGGGGGTTCAAGGAAAGTCTGATGAAGATCTCTTATGAGTTCCTGGGAAATGACGGCTGTCCAAAGACAAACTGGAAAATTCTCTCTAATTTCTGAAATCCATCCCCATTTAAAGCATTCAACTGATTGGATAAAACATCACTCATTGCTGATGGCAATCTCCCTGCTTGATCGTAGATGTAATTGGCCATCTATGCAGTAAACTCACAGATGACTAAAGTTCATAAATGTCATTTTATAACACTTAACCCAGTGTTTGCTTGACCAAACAACAGGGCACAATTACCTGGCTGAGTTGACACATTAGCCTAACCATCACAATATATTTTGTGTGCATTCTCAAAAACTAATAACACTGGGAAAGTAGAGGTTCTTTGAAACAAGGTTCTGTAGGGCTTGATTTCAACTTATTTACAGCCAAATTTGGCCATATCAAAAAACATCTATGTGCCATATATTGCACTCATAATATCAAAATGAGAAGAAAAGTTATCAATATCACTTAACTATGAGATAGACTTGTCATGTGAAAGATAATTGATTAGTGGATAAAATACATGGGCTTTTTATTATTTAGAGTATTAAAAATTTATAACAAAAGTGATACAACTATTTCCAGATTTCATATAGCTTGGTATCAGTGGTGATTTCTTCTAAACCTTCTTGAAAAAGAAGTCCACAGAGAAGACACTATGTTATTTAGGGAAACATAAATCACAATACATCCTCCAAAACTATAAAAATTGTATCATACCCATATAACACAAGCACTTGAACTGAGTAGAAGCATATTCAATTTCCATTCAGAGATGCCCAAATTATCTTCATACACAACCTATCCAAATATATTTCATGAATAATCCTAGGCAAAGTTTTTACTAACATCTAACAGCAGCATTTTAAACAAAGCAGGTTCTTCTTCTTTCAGTGTTTTTGTTCCTTTTGTGCTTTTGTTCTTATTATCTAAATGCCTGTTCCTCATTTTTAACTCATAGCCTACCATGTTTACATTGCTAAGACTTTCCTAATGAAAGCAATCTAGGGAACCCTTTAGTTACCTTTGTAACTGGCAGTATGAATAAGAAAAATAAATTTTTTGATGAATCATTGATCCAAGTGTGCAATTGGCCTAGGATTTTATTGGGTTTTTGTATTATATCACCAAAGAAAGTATATTTTTCTATGACAAGATAGTTTACATTAAGAATGCAATGCACAAGGTAAAATGCTGTAACATTATTTTAAAAAATTGGGGGGATCACGATATGACATAATAAAAAAAGATACACTATTCACATAGGTGTAAATGCACTATCAAAAAGAACAAAATATTCTAATAAGTGAGTGAAATTATCACTAGAAACAGATAAGAACAGTTGTTTTTTTCTGCCATTTTGAAGATTTAGTGATCCTATAATGACTTAAAGAATACTTAGAAAAAAATTGCGTAGAGTACAAACCCAATTTTGTTTTATCTATATGCATACATATATTTTAGATAATGGGATAGTATAACTTATATGTATTTTTAAAATGGACATTTTTTTTAAAGAAGCCAAAATTGAAAGACATAGTTGATTTTTCTTTTTCAGTTGGGGGAATGGTGCAGAATCCATGGGAGCAAATGTGCTTCTAGGATGAGGGTAAGGCTAGAAAAGTACAGAGAGAAGAGGAAGGTCAAAGAGGACACCTGGAATTTTTTTCTCACTAAAGAAGAGTAACAATTATTAAAACATAAATTAGACTGATTGAGCTGTTTAGTAGAAAAGTATAATAATGCATAAGACAGATTTGTAAGTATTATACAGAAGTGTCTGGACTGAAAAAAGAAAAACAAAATCTTAGAGTTGTTTTCAAGTTAATTCTTTGGAGGCAAATCAAATCTCATATGCTAGGTCGTGTCACTGACTTGGTCATTGTTTTAGACTTGACTTGAATATTTTGATGCCTTTAAACTTTGGAATTGAATATATAAGGAAAAGTGACAAAAACAGTTTCAGTTGAAATGTCCCTGAATCAAGTAGAGAACAGTCTGCTTTTGGAGCCTACTTTATAGTACTTTCTGACTTTAATTCTTCACTTTCCCTAGAATTAGGTATTCCACTGACTTTTACTGGCCATCTCTAATGAGGCAAGTTAGTTTAGGGCATGAAAAGATGAATCTAAAACCTGGCAGAAAACCATGGCAGTAAAACACATGGCCATGGAATTCCACCTCAGAAATCCTATGTGATAAAGACCCCCACCAGAAAGCTACTGAAAGAACCCACAGGATAAGGCTCCAGATGTTCTCAAAGGGCCATATCATTGGTCCCTGCCATGGGGGAATTATTGGGTGAAGTAATCAAAACAGCAAACAACTGGGACACCTCCCCTGAACATTAGCAAGTAAGAGGGATAATTAATCATTTAAAAAGGCAAGCACAGAGGAAAAGTCATCCCTTTTGTACCTTCTTTACCTGGACCAGCCTGCAAGAATACCTGGGAACCCATAATCTGTCATTTTCTCATTTTCTCTCACTGGCCTAACTAAATTGGCATGTTCTTAAATTCTTTTATGTTACATAGCCAAGGACCTAGAGGAAATCCAGGAACACTACCTTGCCTGGTGACCTTAAACATAATTTTCTCATAGATGATCTTAATGCACATATCATTAGTTTGCTTTGAAGATTGAATGAGAACACTTGGTATAGGGAACAAGTACAAGTGTGCAGTAAGCATTTGTCATGATTTATTCTGCTCACACAGCACATCAGAAGATAGGTTTAACTTTGCACACATATGTGAGGAAGAAAATAAGGAAAAAGAGAAGTATGGAAATAAGAATTACTCAGAGATATTTAAGATAAACTCAAATGGTGTTTTGTTTTCTTTTTTTTCAAATTATTCTGGTAGGGGTTTTCTATTTTATGGAGAATAAGATTGAGTTTCCAAGTTGATAATTGCTTTAGGAAATCTCCTAAAATGGTACTTGGAAATAAACAAAACCCATTGTAATGCTTTCAGGGAGCACAATAAAGTCACTTTGAGGACAGATAAAGACCATTATTTAATATGTGGGCCTAAAGCTATTCTTTTCTCTTTGGACAATATAAAGAAAACTAAAGAAAGGGAAAGACCATCAAATAAAAAGCCTTAAAAAATTCTTTTTTGAAAAAAACACTTTGCATAGAGCAGGAACATTAAATCATTAAGGCCCAGGAGGAATATCTAATGTGAAAGATGCCTAAATCAAAGGTAGCCAGGCTAATTATAAATTGGACATTATATATAATCCAGATTCCATCTTTGTGCAGTGGGACTGATAATTTGAATCTAAAGGAAATCCAATTGATGAGTTGACTATTGGGAAGGTAGTTACAAAAAGTATGGAAGGGATAGTCAATGTCATAGAATAAGAATGAGAAATGTACTTTTCTAATTTACTGTTTACCCAGTATTTAGCAGGTCATGTGTATCTGGATACCTCTAGAAATATTTTAGTTATGGAAATACAGATCTCCTATGATTTCTTGGATATTCAAATTATTCTACATGTCTTCAAACTATTGCTGTGAATATATGACCAGCCATTATTTGAATGAACTCTTGTTGAATGACATGTGCCAGTTTTCCCTATACTGATCCATAGTTTTCATCTATGAATGGTAGGAGGAATTAGAAAATTCATATTATTAATATCATGTACAGTGAGGGAATTATGAATTGAAGAATTTGAAATTAATAATCTGAACATCAGGAGAATATCCAGCATTTCAATGAGAACTGAGAGGAAACAATGAACGGGAGAGCATAGGAATGGATCCACAATAATTGAAGAAAGATTAGAACCTGTAAGTTAAATTATTTCTCTTTCCTTCTCATATACGATATATGAATTATTTATTTTGTCTCTGCATTATACACAATTAAATCTTTTTTTTTTTATTTTATTTTTTTATTTATTTTTATTGTGGGTAAAAATCAAAATTCTCACAATACATACAAACATTTGCAAAATGATATATAAATATATATGCATATATGTGTATTTGCTTACAAAAATGTTATTTATATATATATACACATATATTTTAAGAGGTGCTTAGATTACCCAAAATATTACACGGAACCCACTGGGAATTCCACACCGCCCACCTCCCACACTTCCCACCACACCCCACACAAACATCTCCCACAAGTGTGGTTCTCACTTGGGGTTGGAGTGGACATCACCATCCCAGTCCCCTCAGGATTGGGGGAAAAACTGTGGACTAGAGTGGACTTGATGGTATTCTCTTGTTCACATAATTAATTCTTAAACAGAGTTGAATACAGAGATAATATCTTATTTTCATAGACTTATTTGTTTTGTGATTAGGATACTAATTAATTCAAAGAGTTGCCTGAGGAGGTTGTGATGTGATGTTCTGAAAGGATAAGTAAGTCACTCAGTGACAGAGAAATTATGCTGAGCTGTGGGGAGAATTTCCATAGGAAGAAAATATAAAATCTTTTGGTAGAATGTCAACAAAGTGTTGAATAAGAAAACGTGATTTGCATGCTAGAAGGTAGTGAGAAGTCAAATCAAAAGAATAATGTCTCTGAAACATCAACTACCTGACAAATAAACTTACCCAAAGATTCCAAACAGAGCACTAAAAATCAAATGGAAATATCTCTAAACTGGAATCTGTGTTTCTCTTATTTCTCTGGATTTTGTTAACTGCCATTCTTACCTATGATGTTTATGGTGGTAATGATTTCTTCTACATATGTAGGAGAAATAAACAGGGTGAGCTTTCAGTTTGTGTTTGAGTTTTATCTACATTTTTATAGAATTATAGAATTTGGCTTAATTTATTAATCCATTTTCACCTAACATAAAATTAGAATGGCTGAATAAATTCAGTTCTAATAACAGTGGCAATATCATGGCTTTATATGAAATAAGAAGGTGGGGATTTTAACATTAAATTTATTGTTGCTTCAATTTGATATCTTTAATGGTTCATGAATTTGGGCACTGAGTTCAGATCACTCTGGTGTCCTGTTCTTATTTTCTGACTGTTAATGAAGTATTCTGTATATAATAAACCCAGGAAAGCTTCAAGGAAATTTTACCTCTCTAAAATATTTTTACTCTTGTATGAGTGTCAAACTGATTATAATTCCATATTCTTTACAAAGTATCTTATATTTTCAAACTCCTTCTTTACCTATTTTTTAAATTTGAAACTTAGATCTCACTGTTCTAGGTAAGGGAGATTTATATGTATCTAGCTTTGGATGAAGAAATTGTTTTGGAAGTAAATTACTTCAATTGCAGAGTTCACTACCAAAATTAATTACTGAGTCCAGAATAAAACTAGTGTTTCTTTATATTGTAAAATTAAGAAGCTAGAAATTAAGTGACAGTTTACATAGGAAAAAATCATTATTTTATGAGAAACATAACCCAACAGGAAGGATTTCCAGGAAAGGAAATTAAAATCACTTATGGTCTTGGTAATGGAGAAAACTGGTCTTTCTATACACTGTTTATGAAAAGTGACTAGTCAAAATGTCAGAACACATATAATTAGTAAAGATATTAATTTTGTATCAATAAAGGCAGATAAATCTTTGTGTGGCTTGCCTGAGTACTTTATGGACCTTAATATTTTCATGTGTAAAGCATAATTTTCTCATTTTTATTTTCAGTGATAGGACTGGGGGAGAACAAGTAAGGCAAGTTTTATATACTGGCATTTGATTAAAGTAGCATTTTCCATTTGTGTCCATGTAAGTGAATAAGCAATTACACTGAGTTTTTCAAAACAATATTTTAATTATTATTTCAAAATAAAAAAATATTCTTTTAATGTGTCAGTTAGCAAATATTTACGTAGTACAAGTGGAGCTATATACAGAGGACTTACTACATAATAACCTGTCTATTAGTTAATTCTAAACCTTAAAACTGCACCACAGAAATAAATTCAATTGTAGTAAGGATCCAATTGATTGCATGGATTTTTAAAATTTTTTTGATGGTGACATGGTTAAAATAAACTCTTAAATAGAAAGATGCGGAAGGAATTAAAAATGAATTAATGTGAAAAGATAGCTACAAGATTAGGGCCAAAGATATATCACAGAATTTTAGGAAAGGTGAAGAGTATTAATAATACAGATCATGGTCAAAATTTATATTAAAAAATATATGCACCATGTATTTACCAATTCTATGTTAATTTTCCATCAGTGTTGAGGTTCAAACTAAGTTAACAGAAGCCATGGTCAACCTGAACTGCATCAGCTGTATTTTCATATATCAAATGCTATTGATTTAATATAATAATATATGATGGATGATAAAGAGATTCTAACAAAAGTTTTTCATTCTATACCTGGCTATTAATTAAGAGCTCTTCTATTAAGAATGAAGGTATAAGAGTTACATTGGCTCCTTAAAATATGTTGGATATTTCTACCTCTTCAATTTTCTGAAGAGTTTTAACAGGACTGGTGTTAATTATTTTTGAAATGCTTGTTAGAATTCACCTGGGAGACCATCTCATCCTGGACTTTGCTTTATTGGGAAATTTTTGGTTTGTTAAGTTCTTGTATTTCTTGCAGTGTGACTGTAGGCTGTTTATGCATTTCTAGGAATTTGTCTATTTCATTTAGGCTGTCTAGTGTGTCAGCATACAGATTCTCATAACATCCTCTTATGATCTTTTTTTATTTCTGTGGGGTCAGTTGTAACTTTAACCCCCTTTCATTTCTGATTGTATTTATTTGCATCTTCCCTCTTTTTTTCTTTGTTAGTCTAGCTAGGGTTTTGTCAGGTTTATTGATCTTCTCGAAGAACCAGCTTTTGGTTTAGTTGATTTTCTCTCTTTTTTGTTGTTCTTATTGTTCTCAATTTCATTTATTTCTGCTCTAATCTTTATTATTTCTTTTCTGTTGCTTGCTTTGGGATTGGTTTGCTGTTCTTTTTCTAGTTTTTCTAGTTGTTCAGTTAAATCTTTGAATATAGCTATATTCTTCTTTTTACTATAGGCATTTAGGGTTATACATTACCCTCTCAAGACTTTCTTCACTGTATCCCATACATCTTGATAAGTTTTGTTCTCATTTTCATTTTTCTCAATATATTAACAGATTTAACTTGCAATTTCTTCTTTGACCCACTGATTATTTAAGAATGTGTTGTTTAGCCTCCACACATTTGCAAATTCACCTTTATCCTGTCTAATATGAATTTCCAGTTTCATTCTATTATGATCTGAGAAGGTGCTTTGTATAATTTCAAACTTTTTTACATTTATTGAGCCCTGCATTGTGTCCTAACATGTGGTCTATTCTGGAGAAATACCCATAACCACTTGAGAAGAATGCATAACCTGTTGAGTTTGGATGCACCATTCTGTATATATCTGTTAGATCTAACTTGTTTATCATATTGCTCAAGCTCTCTGTTTCCTTGTTGTTCTTCTGTCTATTTGTTCTATCTAATGATGTGCATGGTGTTTTGAAATCTCCAATAATTATTGTAGAGATGCATAATTCTCTCTTCAATTTTGCCAGAGTTTGTCTCACATATTTTGGGGCACCCTGGTTAGGTGCATAGATATTTATGGCTGTTATATCTTCCTGGTGGTTTGTCACTCTTATTAATATATAATGGCCTTCTATATCTCTTATAACTTTTTTGCATTTAAAGTCTGTTTGTATGATATTAGTATAGCTACCCCTATTCTTTTTTGTTACAATTTGTGTGGAGTATATTTTTCCATCCTTTCACTTTTAACTGGTTTGTATCCCTGGGTCTAGAGTGAGTCTCTTGTAAGCAACATATGGATGGCTCGTATTTTATTATCCATTCTGTCAGCCTATATCTTTTGATTGGGGAGTTTAATTCATTCACATTCAATGATATTACTGTAAATGCATTATTTACTTCTACCATTTTATTATTTGGTTTTCATATGTCATGTCATATTTTTGTATGTCTTTTATGCTTTTGGCTATCCTTTCTGATATTATTTCTTCTATACTTTCTTCCAGGCCTCTCCTTCCTATCTTCTTCTTTACAGCTGTAAGCCTTCCTTCAAGATTTCCTGCAATGTTGGGTTCTTTTATATGAATTATCTCCCTAATGTACATAGGTGCAAAAATTCTCAGCAAAATACTTGCAAATCACATCCAACAGCATATAAAAAGTCTTATACATCATGACCAAGTGAGATTTATTCCTGGTATCAAGGCTGGTTCAACATAAGAAAATCAATCAAGATAATACACCACATTAACAAAATGAAGGATAGAAAACCATATGATCATTTCAATCTAATCAGAAAAGGCATTTGAGAAAATCCAGCATCATTTTTTGATAAAAGCACTTCAAAATATAGGAATCGAAGGAAGTTGCTTAATATGATAAGAGACACATGAAAAACCCACAGCCAATATCATACTCAATGGGAAAAGGTTGAAATCTTTCCCTCTAAGATCGGGAGTAAGACAAGAATGCCCATTGTCGCCATTGCTATTTAACATTGTAGTAGAAATTCTAGCTAGGGCAATTAGGGAAGAAAGAAAAAATAAAGTCATCCAAATAGGAATAGAGGAAGTAAAACTCTCACTATCTGTGGATGATATGATCCAAATTTTAGAAAATTCTGAAATGTCTAAGACAAAGCTCCTTGAGCTAATAAATGACTTCAGCAAAGTGGCAGGATACAAGATCAACATGCAAACATCAGTAATGCTTTTTTTACTCTAGTACTGAACAATCTGAGGAGAAAATCAGGGGAAAAATTCCATTTACACTAGCAACAAGAACACTCAAATATCGAGGAATTAATTTAACCAAAAAGTACAGGACTTTTATGCAGTATAGTACAAAACAATGCAAAAAGAACTCAATGAATACTTATACAAATGGAAAGATATGTTGTTTTCATGGATTGGAAGACTAAATATCATGGAGATATCAATCCTACCCAAACTGATTCATAGATTCAATGCAATAACAATCAAAATTCCAACAGGCAACTTTACAGAATTAGAAAATGCAAATACCAAATTCATTTGGAAGGGAAAGTGCACCAGAATGGCCAAAAACGTTCTAAAAATGAAGAATGACAAGGGAGGAATTTCACTGCCTGACCTTGTAACATATTACAAAGCTACAGTAGTCAAAACAGCATGGCACTGGAATAAAGATAGACTCATTGATCAGTGGAATAGAATTGAAAGTCCAGAAATAATCCCTCACATATACAGTCAACTGGTTCTTGTCCATGTTAATGGGACAAAACAGTCCTTTCAATAAATGGTGCCTGGAGAACTAGATATCTATAACCAAAAGATCGAATGATCATCTCTATCTCACTCCCTATACAAGAATCAACTCAAAATGGACCAGAGACTTAAATATAAAAGCCATGACCATAAAACTACTGGAAGAAAATGAAGGGAAACATCTTAAAGACCTTGTGGCAGGTGGTGGTTACATGAACCTTACACCCAAAACACGTGCAACATTAGAAAAAATGGATAAATAGGAGCTCATCAAAATTAAACACTTTTGCACCTCACAGATCTTTTCAAAAGGGTGAAAAGGAGCCAAATTCATCGAGAAAATATTTGGAAATCACATGTCCAATAAAGATTTAATATCTGTGCTATAAAAAGAGGTGTTACAACTCAGCAATAAAAAAGAAAAATGACCTTATTAAAAAATGGGTAAAAGACTTGAATAGACATTTGTCCCCCAAAAAAATAAAAATGGAAAAACACACGTGAAAAAATATTCAACATCACTAATGATTCGGGAATTGCAACTCAAAACTACAATGAGATATCATTGCATCCCTATCAGAATGGCCACTATCAAAAAGCCAGAGAACTACAATGGTTGCAGAGGATGTGGAGAGATAGGAATACTTATTCAGTGTGGGTGGGAATGTAGAATGGTACAGCTCCTGTGGGGGACTATTTACAGTTCAAAGGGATTTGAATATATACTTGACATGTGAACCAGCAGTACCACCAATAGGTATGTACCCAGAAGAACTGAGAGCAGTGACACAAATAGACATCTGCATACCTGTGTTCATAGTGGTTATTCATGATTGCCAAAAGTTGGAAATAACCCAGGTGTCCATCAATCGATGAATGGATAAACAAACTGGTGTATTCACATGATGGAATATTAAGCAGGTGTAAGAAGAAAGGAAGTCATAAAACATATGACAACATGGATGAACCTGGTGAAGTGAACCAGGCACAAAAGGACAAATTTTATTATGATTGTGTTACTATGGGTCAAATATATTCTGTAACATATTGTATGATTCTATTTCTATAAAATGTAAATATAAATCAATTTAAAAAAAATGAAGGGATTCAATGAGTAGACTTCAAAGTTTTCTTACGGTACAAAATGATTTTATGATGCTACTAGTTTATTTCTTATATAGAAGTCAAAATTATTTGGCAATGGTCTTAACAACTTTAAGAATATTGATTTGGTAGCACTAATATTTTAATAATAAAATCAGAATTTAATACTTCTATGACTAATTAAACAATGGCCATCCATTGATGATTTTGATCTTTACAACCACTTGTGATAAAGTATAGTCATGAATTCATCATTTTAATTTATTATTTATTAAAAATTTATTTTTAAAGAAGCTTTAGATTGCAGAAACGTTACATCAAAATATAGGTCATTCCCATATACACTACCCTATCCCCCTCTCTATATTTTTCCTCTATTAATAACATCTTACATTAGTGTAGCACATTTGTGACCACTGATGAACAAACACTGAAGCAGTGCTTCTAATCATGGTCTGTACTTTACATTATGGTTTCCACTTTGCACTGTACAATTTTATAGGTTTTGACAAAATGTATAATGGCCTGTATACATCTTTGAAATATCATGCAGAACAATTCCAGTGCCCTAAAAAAGTCCTGTGATCCACTTATTCTTCTCTCACACTCCCCTCAAGACCTCTGGTAACCACTAAATTTATATCAATGTTATAAGTTAACATTATAATAATAAGTCCATTTGGTCTATGGTTACATTCCCCTGTTATGTTTGTTAGTTCCTCATTCTTGAGGATTTTGGCATAGTGATGTCCACAATGCTTCAAATTCAGAGGTGGTTCAGATTTTATGAGGCAGAAGGAAGGAACTGTTTTGCTTGCAGTTATAGATACTATTTGATTTTAGAGGTGGGTGGTGTTCATCGTCATCATTTTGTTAGTTGTCCTTGGCTCATCCAATGACCTGGGAGAGTAGGTGTTGGCTGAAACTCTGATGAGATTCAGGACTCAATTGTTATATGAACATATAAAAAAATGTAAGTCTCTGGGACACATATTTAATGGGTATAGTACTAATTATAGTTTCAAATAAAAGTGATAGAAGAAATGTGTAGGGAATTTATAAATGAGTCTAATTCTGTTACAGTGAGGAAATAGGTTCTTATGCATTCCAAGATAAGGTCCAATGACAGGGAGCTGATTTCATGGAGTGTGTGTCTTGCCTATTGTGTTCAGATGTCTCTAGAACCCCCACGAGCAACCGTTTGAAGCTTTGTTATCTGTGGCAGTTAGTGAGGTCTGCCTAAGATTTGCATAAGTGTAACCTCTAGAATGACCTACTGACTCACTTTGAAATTTCTTAGCTGTGAAAACTCTTTTCTCTGAGGGCAGGAAGAGTGAAAAATAGGTGTAATATGGGTGCATTTTTGGAACTTGGGATTTTTCCTGAATGACATTGCAACAACAGATACAGGCCGTTATAAATCTTGCCATAACCTGCAGAATTGTGCGGGAGACAGAGTAAACTACAATGTAAACTTTAATCCACACTGAATGGCAATGCTTCAAAACGTGTTCATCAATTGCAATGAATGTACCTCACGAATGAAGGATGTTGTTAATGTGGAAAAATGTGGGAGGTATGGGGAGGGGGTATATGGGAAACCCCTACATTTTTATGTGACTTTTGTATAATCTAAGTATTTTTAACAAAATTTAAAAAATAAAATAAAAAAATGTAAAGGTTTTAGAGAATGATGGTGAAAAATAAATAAAAAAATAAAAAAGTCATGTATCATATGCATAAATCGTTCAGAGTTTCTATTTGGGTTGGTTGTAAAGTTTTGTAATGAAATATGGTGATGATAGCAGAACATTGTGAATGTAATTAACAGCTCTGAATCATATATGTAAATGTGGATAAAAGGAACAATTTTAAGTTGTATATATGTTAATAGAACAAATATTTTTTAAAAACCAGAAATATATAACAAAATTAACCCTATTGTAAATGATGGACTACAGTGTATAGTATGATTATAAAACAGTTCTTTCATGAATTGTAACAAATGTGACACTAATGCAAGGAGCTAGTAATAGGGTTACATGGGAACAATATTTTATGCATGGTTTTTTATAGTCCTACAACTTCTCTAATAAAAATAGAAAAAAAATAAACTCTTTTCTATTTAATTTTCCTCCTTTTGCTCAAGGTATTTTTCCAAATGCATAACTGGTTGGCGCTTGGTAATAATCCTCATTGCAAGGGAGACTCATTCCCAGACTCATCCAAAGTGGGAGATGTGGGGGGAGAAGGGTAGTAAGTTAATTTGCTGAGTTTAAACAATTTATATTGTTAGGCTAAGTTTCAATTTTATAAGAGTAAGCTTCAGAAGTACAAGAACTAATAACAAGGGCTTGACATATTGCTTTGTTTTCTTTTATTAGTTACTGCCTATGTATCTCTAGATTGTTGCCACTCTATTAGAAAACACAGCAGGACTCCCCTGGTTGGGAATTTAATATTTTCTTGGTTAATGTTTGGGTATCCACTCACTGAGATAACAGCCTATGACCACATGAACACATTCATCTCCCATAGAAGCATGCCCCATATACCCCCTTCCCCACACATTCCCTCCAACACCAACACCCTGCACCAGTGAACCTTCCCTGACATAGTTGCCAAAAGAACACTCCCACAATTGCTTTCTCAACCAAAGTCCTCTACCTACTCACACTGCACCTGTTCCTTCCTCCAGCCCTCCCCCCAACTGTAAGGATAACCTAATCCAACCCCCTAACCCTATTCACACTCACACTGCAGCATCCTCAACACCATGTACATTGCTGCACCACCATCACCCCATCCTCTGTCAAACCTCCCCCATCCACCTTATCAGAGTCTACCAGATTGAGCACTGGCTCACCACTATCTACTTGTTTTCTATCTCCTCCTATCACCATTTTAAATAGAATGGAACATTCATAGATAAAGTTAGTGGTTCCAAAATTCACAAATTGTATCACTAAATAATACCATCAAGGTCAAACTGCCTTATGCTCTTCTCTTGTAGTTTTAACTAATGCTTTATTCTGTGTGTGTGTGTCTATACATATACACACATATCTATGATTTTCATTAAAATGCCAGTAGGGATAAATATACTCTGTTATAAAATATCAGCATTTCTTGTCACATATCACTAAGAAAAAGGTAAACCAGAATTTTAAAAAAAAATTAGTCAAATGAATTTCATTCACATCTTGCAGTGAACTTTTTCCTTCTAATTACTAAAAATGGATGTATCTTCTTTACCATAGATTATGTCCATATGGGTGATGGCTCAAAGCCTGCTCTTCTCTTACTCTCCTTTGTTAACCTATCTTTCAGACTTCTCAGAGACTGCTCACTTTCCTCAGTTCAGATCAGTGAGGTCATATACTGTTCATCCTTCATTGCCCGGCTTGCTTCACTCAACATAAGGTCTTCAAGATTCATCCACGTTATTCCATTGTTAGCACTTTGTTCCTTCTTACAGCTGAGTAATATTCCATTGTATGTATGTACCACATTTTGCTTATCCATTTGTCTGTTGATGGGCACCAGGGCTGATTCTTTGGGAGTTAGAGGTTGTCCTGAGTACCATTATGGCAACAGATGTAGGCCATTTTAAATCAGCACACACCACTCAGAACTGAGTGGGAGAGAGTGTGGTCTACAGTGTGAACTGTGGTCTATGGTTGGTGGCAAGGCTCCAGGATGTGTAAGTTCATTGAGGGTGGTGGTCCACACTTGTGGGAGATGTTTGTGTGTGATGTGGTGGGAGGTGTGGTAGGTGGGCAACATGGGAATCCCAGTGGGTTCCGTGTAATATTTTGGGTAATCTAAGCACCTCTTAAAATATATGTATATATATATATATAAATAACATTTCTGTAAGCAAATACACATATATGCATATATATTTATATATCATTTTGCAAATGTTTGTATGTATTGTGAGAATTTTGATTTTTACCCACAATAAAAATAAATAAAAAATAAAAAAAATGGATGTATCATCATATTAATCTTTACTTTTATTTTCTAACACATTCCACACTTTAGGTAGACTCTAATCCACTAGAAAAACTTTCCATTGAAATGCATGGTTGAACAAAGTAAATACATGACTAATACAAGCATTTTTAATGAATTTTGTTCACAAAGATTCAGAGTGACTTCCTTTCTAAGTACATAGGTGTATAGTTCATTTGAATTGGAAAA
Source organism: Tolypeutes matacus (assembly GCA_026826555.1). NCBI lineage: Eukaryota > Metazoa > Chordata > Mammalia > Cingulata > Chlamyphoridae > Tolypeutes > Tolypeutes matacus. Next base: position 282,944 of record JAKSZT010019608.1, on the reverse strand, counting down.
TGTTTGGTATCTCTTTGGCATTTAAATTTTTTTTTAATTGACTGATTGAGTGCATTCATTTTTGTTAATGTCAAGATTGAACATAATGTTCTGAAAGACCTATGGAAATCATCATGAGACAAACCAGGAAAGATTCTTTTATTACACATAAGATATTCATTTTCTGCAATACTGAAATCATTAATTTAGCATAGATTCATGATGTGTGTAATCATAATTATTCTCCACAAACATTTCTGATAGCAACTTATGTATTATGTGATTTCAAGTGAATGTTAGACATTTTTCACTTCATTAAACCATGGAAAATGGGAATGATATCAGTGTGTTTATTTTCTTGGTACTTTCCCACAACAAGTCCCCTGAGATGATATGTTTTGTTTTATTTTTATTTTGTTACATTGCTATTTGTTTATGAAAGTTTCTCCTAATTATTTCTATCCCATGTAGTCAGCTTATTAACCAGCCCTTGAATTGCCTCCTTAATTACCTTTCACTCTGTGAACTTTGCTACATTACCACAGTGATGCTCAAAATAATGACTTACTTCCTGGCAGAAATGAAGATTATTTCTTATAATAACTGCATGACACAGCTCTTTTCCACACATTTCTTTGGATACATCAGTACCTTTATTCTAACAGGGGTGGCCTTTGACCACTATGTGACCATCTGCAAGCCCCTGAATGGTACTGTTAGCATGAGCAGACAGATGTTTAACATAATCATCATAGCTGGTTGTACTGGGGGGTTGGTACACTCTGCCAATCAGTTTCATCATCTACATACCCTTCTGTGGTCCTAATGAGATAGATCACTTCTTCTGTGATGCGTATCCTTTGCTGAATTTGGCCTGCATTGATACACGCTGAATTGGTTTCATGATTATTGTCAATTCAAGTGTGATTTCTTTGGTATGTATTGTTATTTTGATGGTTTCTTAATTCCTAATATTATACACCTTCAGGGCATACCCTGCAGACAGCTGTACCAGACTCCACTTGCAGTTCTCACATAACATTTGTGGTGTTATTCTTTGCACTTTTTATCTTCATTTACATTTGATCAGCCATAACTTTTCCACATCATTATTGCTTCCATGTTCAACCCTTTGATTTACACTCTGAGAAATTTGAGATGAAAAATGCCTTGAGGATGTGGGCTAAATATTACTAAAGTATAAATATTCCAACAATGACATTTCAGTTTGTAACAAATGTTTCACAACCATGCAAGACATTGGTGGTGTGGAGATGAATGGGATCCATGTATGATGATATATTTGTTTGTTTTGTAAATTCACAGATTTTACTATACATTTATTCTTTATGTATGTTCATGTATGAATGATATACTTCAATAAAATTTTATTTAAATTAAAGAATGTCTTAGGGAAAGTATGGTCCCATCATTTTGCTTTCAAAAGAAAGTCATTTTTGTAAAAGCCATTGCTGAGTTTCCCTCTAAGCATTGTTAAATAAGTGTCTACTCAATCCTGTGTCCTAAAATAGATCTGGAATGATAGGTAGATTTTATTCAAGAGCATGCATGAGCCAACCTCAAATCATAGATCAGTGTCTTCAGTCCTTGCCAAGAGCTCTTTCTAGTTGGGCATATTTGACTTATTTTCTCATGGCAATTTTTCTTTCACTATCTTCACATATCTACCACAAATCTGCCTTACTATTACTATTCTTTCTGTCAGTATAAGGAAGTGCTTTCTCTGTTTCTCTTGTAATTCTCTTGGTAAAACCTAACTGGAAGCCATCTCTTAGAGGAGAACTGACGTTTTTAGACTCTCAGGTCAAGTATCATGGAGCAGAGCTAAGAAGAGTGGATTGTTCAGCTGAGGATGATAGATAAATGAGTGGATCATTTAACCACCTTGGCTACTCAGCATTCATAAAAAATTTATTTACATTTTGAAGTCCCTAATAAAACAGAAACAACTTTCTGTTTTCATTGAACAAGATGGTTCTACAAAGATAGCTTCATCCTCTCCCACAAAATGTGAAATATACCATCCCCCAAATCTTTCTGTATGACTCTGATTAGTTCAGATTATAATCACAAATGAATTATCTATTAAATAAACATTATATTGTAAAATAAATAACCAGAAATATCTCATATAATATTAGTAATATTTATTATTTCATATATATGTATAAACACTAACAATAAAAGAAAATCGGCATTGTTCTTATTGGTGTAATTGGTCATCAGATTTTTGTTAATGTTAATACATCTATTTCTTCCTGTTTATGCTCCACCTTCCTTTCATTCTCACGCTGACATTCATCTGTTTTTGATTCATTATCTAGTGTTCTTGTCTTTGATTCATTACCTATTCTTCCCAAGTTTCTAAGTCCTCAATGATCCTGACATTTTAGTTACTTTATTTTTCCATTACCTCTTACTATTTGTGGACATTTTAAGAGATGCTCAGAGAATCCCCTGGGTTGCAGATATTGGTAATCTACCCTCATTTTGCTGAAACAACCATATTTCCTCTGGTCATCACTACTAAAATCTACACTCCCTCATTTGTTTATTGGTTTAATAGGGGCATGAGGAACCCAAAATGTCCAGTGGCATTGTCAACTGTCAAATCAATAAAATCATTTCTGTTTTCCTGTATAAATGAAAATATTTTTGTAGCTAGGATTTTGAACCAGCTGCGCTGGACAGGAAGAAAACATTCTGTTAATGGATTTTCAAGATAATAGTAAAGGTAGCTAATTGCAGTTATATCACTTGATTTCTATAAGTTCATTTTTTTAAAAATGAATAAGTAATATCATATGTTGGTCAATACATCTTTAATGATTTTTAAGGTTTTATCTCTGAATAGGGACTTGAATGGTCAGGAAGCCATTTCAGCATTCTGTCATATCAGCTACTTCAGCATAATGGGGTGTATGGTAAGAACAGTGAGTGCCATGGGTGATGTGTCTTTTACCACATCTTTTATAGTAAAATAAGTTCTGTGATCAAACTGAATTCTAGGTAAGTAACATGATGTTGAATAAGATATTCCATAAGTCCATGGGTCATGCTGTTGCTATAAACATTCTGAGGAGGGAAAGCAAATCCATCAATTTATTAGCTTTAAGAACTGTCTACTTCTGTGAGTGCAGAAGTTTCCTCGTTCATAACGGAAAGTTTTCATTGTAATCAACTTTTCCCCAAGTAGTTTACTAGTGCTGCTGAGGGGTTATGTTTATTGGACACTTAATCTTGGATTGAAAGATACCAGTTTTCAAAGTTCACCCTATTCATATTTCTCATTCCACATGTTCTTCTTACAATGTGACATTGTCACTGCTCCTGTGAATTTTGGCAGTCAATTATCCCTCCCTGTGAAAGACAGTAGACCATTGTGATTGCCTCACTGAATATAATGTAACAACTGAACCCATGTGACTTCCAATTCTAAAAATTAAAAATATTCACTTTGTTCTCTTGGGTTATTCATACATGGAACCCACTTGCCATGTTGGGGAGCAGCTCAAAACAGTCCACACAGAGAAACCATATGAAGAGGCCACACATGGGTTATCATGGCCAACAGAACATTTGAAGTCTTGGTTGAATATTAGAAGAAAAAAAATAGAGAATTTAGGGAAGTACTAATAAAAATAGCACATACACTAATGTCAGAAAAATATAGTTAAAGATAAATAATAGATATTACAAGTCAATAAATATTGATGAAATTTCATGATACTGGGCAATTATAACAATTCTAAACATGTATCAATGTAGAAATTTATAGATTTAATGGGACCTAATGGACAGGTTCTACTCAATTGAGACAGTGATTCTAGACTACACATTTCACTAAAACACAAATAGATAAATTAGGGGAAAAATTCATATTCTATCATGTAAATTGACTTTCTACAAATTTCACATCTGCATTTTATATGCCAGTTCATCTGATTAAAATGCAAGGAAAATAAATTTCAAAAACAAAAGAATACGTAAAGTTTGAATCAAATATAAGTATGAAGGCATATTAAATAGCTAAGCTAATTCTTACACCTTGAAGAGAACAAAAATACTACTTATTTAGACTTCTGCAGACTTCTGCTTTGAGCTAAAATAATTTGCATCTGAATTTACCACTGGACAAGATCATGCAAAAAAAATGGTTCATGCATTGGAGTAGCCAAGGCACTAGAGAAGAACAAAGTATGCACAAGTAAGGTTAATAGTGCTGAATATTAAATGGACTATATTTTAAAACAGAGGTGCAAAATTAATGATCTAAGCATTCAAGATATCAATCAAGAAAATTATTGGGATACACACATACATGCAATAAAAACAAGAAGATAATTAAAGTGAGAAATGGGCTAATAAAATAGAAAAAAAGCACACTATATAAAAAAAGAACCTATTCAGAAGTTTATTAGATTTGCACAATTTCTTATCTACAATTCCAAAAACAAGATCTAAAAACCATTCTTACTATTAGGCTAGTAGGGAAACTTAATTTATGTAGTAGTATTTATAGATTTTATAGATTTATCTTAAAATATTCATGCAATTTCATATTCAGTATTAATATGTTTGATTATGAAGCACTTTCCCAGATACCATTGTGGTATCTTATTTTTAATGGGGTTGCTTGTCATTTTATATAACTTGGGGCTCAATCCTTTATCAAATATAAGGTATATGAAGATTTTTTTTCTCCATTGAGTAGGCTGAATTTCTACTTTCTTGACAAAGTGTTTTGAAGAACAAAAGTATTTCATTTTGAGGCAATCCCATTTATCTATTTTTGTTGTTGTTGTTGCTCTTGCTTTGGGGGTAAGTTTCAAGAAAACACTATCAAGGAAAAGATCTTTAATATGTTTCCCTAGATTTTCTTCTATGAGTTTCATGGTTCTAATTTTTGTATTGAACTCTTGATCCATTTTGAAATAAGTTTTGTTAAAGGTGTGAGTTAAGGGTTCTCTTTCTTTCTTTTACATATGGATACCCAGTTTTCCCATCACCGTTTTTTGATTAGGCTATTATGAACAAAATGATTGGGTTTCACAGCCTTGAAAAAAGTCACCTGACCATAGATGTGAGGGTCTATTTCTGAACTCTCAATTGAATTCCATTGGTCAATCTGCCTATTTTATGCCAGTACCATGATGGGTTTTTGGTTGTTTGTTTGTTTGTTTGTTTTTAACCACTGTAGCTACATAATATGCTTTAAAGACTGAAAGTGAGGAGCCTCCAACTGTTTCCTCCTTTTAAAGGATATTTTTGGCTAATTGGAAGCCACTACCCTACCAGATTACTTTGATAATTGGATTTTCCAAATCTACAAAGAAGGATATTGAAAATATTGAAATTTTTGTTTGGATTATGTTAAATCTGTAGATCAGTTTGGGTAGAATTGAAATTCTAATGATATTTAGTCTTCCAGACCATGAACACAGGATATACTTTGGTTAATTTAGATCATCATTGGTTTCTTTTAGCAATATTTAGTAGTTTTCTGAATACAGGTCCTTTAAATCCTTGGTTAAATTTATACCTAAATATTTGATTCTTTTAGTCACTATTATAAATGGAATTTTTTTTTTTTACTTCTTCCTCCCATTGCTCATTAGTAGTATATAGAAACACTACTGATTTTGGTGTATTATCCTTGAATCCTGTATCTTTGCTTTAATTGTCTAAAGTTCTAATAGTTTTCTTGTGGAATTTTGGGGATTTTCTAAGTATTGCATCACATCATCAGCAAATAACAAAAGTTTTACTTGTTCCTTTCCTATTTTTGGGTGCCTTATATTTCTTTGTCTACCCTAATTACTCTAGCTAGAACCAGCATAACATTGAATAATGGTGGGGAGAGTGGGTATCTTTGTCTTGTTCCCAATTTCAGTGGAAAAAGTTTCAGTGTTTCACCATTAAGTATAATGTTGCCTATTGGTTCTTCATACATCCATTTTATCATATTGAGAAACTTTCCTTCTATTCCTATATTTTGGAGTATTTGTATCAAGAAAGGATGTTGTGTTTCATCAAATGTCTTTTATGTATTAATTAAAATGATCATGCTCCTTTTCTTCATTTTATTAATGTGGTGTATTCCAATAATTGATTTTTTTACCCTTGTATATGTGATATATAGCCCACTTGATCATGATTTATAATTTTTGAAATGTTTTTGGATTCAGTTAGAAACATTTTGTTGATGATTTTTGCATCCTTATGCATTAAAGAATTTGGTCTGTAATTGTCTTTCATTGTAATATCTTTATTGGGTTTTGGTATTAGGGTGATGTTAGCTTCATTATCATTCATTCCTGTTCAATATGTTGGAAGAGTTTGAGAAAGATTTGTATTAGATCTTCTTTAAATCATGGATATAATTTACCAGTGAAGCTATCTGGTCCTGAACTTTTCATTTTTGGGAAGTTTTTGATGACTGTTTCAATCTCTTTACCCGGTATTGGTTTGCTGAGGTCTTCTATTTCTTCTGGGGTCAGTGTGGTTTCATGCATTTCCAGAAATTTGTCCATTTCATCATTGTTGTCTGGTGTGTTGGCAAACAGTTTTTCATAGCATCCTCTTATGATGTTTTTTATTTCTGCTGGGTCAGAGGTAATGTCACCATTCTCCTTTTTTATTTAATTTAATTGCATATTATTTTTTCTACGTTAATCTACCTAAAAATGTCTCAATTTTGTTATCTCCTCAAAGAACCAACTTGTAGTTCTGTTGGTTTTTGCTATTTTTTTCTCCATTTCATTTATTTCTGCTCTAATCTTTATTATTTCTTACTTTCTGCTTGCTTTGTGAATGGTTTCTTGTTTTATTCTAATTCCTCCAGGTGTTCAGTTAAGTCTTTGATTTTAGCTCCTTCTTCTTTTTGAAGAAAAGAGCTATAAATCTCCCTGTCAGCACTGCCTTTGCTGTATTCCATAAATTTTAGTATGTTGTACTCTCATTTTCATTAGTTGTGTGGTATTTACTGATTTTTCTTGTAATATCTTCATCTCTAATCCACTTATTGAACACTGTATTGCTTAATCTCCATATATTTGTAGATGTTCCCTTTTTCCCTCCTGTTATTAATTTCTAATTTAATTCCTACATGATCAGAGAAAGTGTATTGTACAATTTCAATTTTCATAAATTAGATGATATCTGACATGTCCCAACATATGATCTATCCTAGAGGAAAGCACTTGAGAAGAATGTATATCCTGCTCTTTTAGGGTGTAATGCTCTGTCTATGTCCTTTGGATTCATTTCACTAATCATGTTTGTCAAGCTCTCAATTTCCTTAGTTGTCCTTTGTTCAGATGTTCTATGCCATGTTGAGTATGGACTGTTGAAGTCCCCAAGTATTATTGCACAGATATTTGTTTCTCCCTTCAGTTGTTCCAATGTGTGTCTCATGTGTTTTGGGGTATCTATATTATGTGCCTATATGTTTATTATAGTTATTTCTTTTTGGTGAATTTTCCTTTTTATTAATATATAGCAAACTATTTCACCTCTTTTAAGAATTTTGCATTAAAAATCTATTTTATGATATTAGTATCGCTACACCAACTCGAAATTTATTTTTCCAAATTTTCACTTTCAGCCTCTTTGTGTACTTGCATCTAATGTGAGTGTCATTTAGACAACAAATAGATGTCTCATGTTGTTACATCCATTCTATCATTCTGTCTTTTAGTTGGGGATTTCAACCATTAACATTCAGTGTTACTATTATAAGGGCATTACTTATTTTATCCTTATTATCCCTTGGCTTTCTATTTCATTCTTACTATTGTTTGTCTTTTAACCCTTTCAATTTCTCTTTCTTATGTTCTTCACTTCTACACTCTTCCATTGCTTTCTCCCTTGTCTTTTCTTATCAGGCTGTAAAACACCCTTTAATATCTATTGTAGTTTCATTTTCTTGGAATCATATTCACTCAGTTTTTGTTTGTGTGTAAAGTCTTTAAAATTGCCTTATTTTCTAAAGGATAGTTCTGCCAGATAAAGTTTTCATTTTGTAGGCATAGTTTTTCCAGATAAAGCATTGTTAGTTAGCAGTTTTTTTTTTTCATTTTCAGTACCTTTTATATATATTGTATCATGACTTCTTGCCACCATGATTTCTGAAGAAAGTTTTCACTTAGATTTAAGTCTCCTTTGTAAGTAATACTTGTTTCTTGCTGCTCTCAAAATCCTTACTTTATATTTGATCTTTGACAATCTGAATAGTAGATGTCTAAAAGTAGGTCTATTAGGGTATATTCTATTTGGGGTATGATGTCCTTCTTGAAGATTGGTAAATATGTATTTCATAAGGCTTGGGAAATTTTCAATCAGTAATTCCTGAAATACTCTTTCTTTTCCATTCTCTTCTTCTGGGATGTATATAGCTCATATGATTTGTATTTCATGTTGTCATTCAGTTCCCTGAGACCAGTTCAATTTTTACATTCTTTTCTCTGTCTCTTATCTTTTCGATTTCAAATGTCTTGTCTTAGTATATACTAATTTGTACTACTAACATTTTTAAATCACCTCATATGTGCCTCTAGTTTATTTTATTTTTTAATTTTATCCATTGTGTCTTTCATTCCCATAAGCTCTGTTACTTTTCTGAATGTTTTCAGAATATTCTTCGTGATTACACAGTGTCACTCTATTATCCTTTACCTCTTTAGTTATACTTTCCTTGAACTCCTTAAATTGATTAGGCAGGTTTTGTGAATATCATGTATTAGTTGTCTTAAATCCTGAGTTTCATGTAGATTCTTGGTTTGCTCCTTTGACTGAGCCATATCTTCTTGTTCCTTAGTGTGGGTTATCTTTTCTTGATACCTAGGCATCTACTTATATTTTTTATTTTGCTCTGTTGGTCAACTACTTTCTCCTGCTTTTTGGTTTCACAGCTCTTTTTGGACATTGGTTTAGTTTATTTCTAAAAGTTTAATACTGCCCTGTTTAAGTAGTCAAAACTGTGGGAGGTGGCCAGTAATGGTGCCCAACCATGTCTACTTTGCTGGGAATGTTTTGGGAAATACCAGTCTGTCTTCCTTTACTTTTCTGATTGACCAACAAATGGCACTCCTTGGCAAAACTTTCTACAGATATGAATCCTTCAATTACCACTACCTCTTCTCAGCTAATGAGTTATGGTATTTACATTCATTGAAGTGAAACCACAGTAAGCCTTCCACCACACCATCCTTCTTCCCAGGTAGGAATCTGTCTTTTCCACTCTCTGTTAACCACTCAGCTGTAAGTATTACTGAGGCTGTTCCCTAATGTGTGTGGTATGGACAGTGTTCCCAGCCACAAGGGTAAAATCTCAAGGTTTTCCCTTTGACCTCTCCATCTCTGCAACCCCAGTCACTCCTGGATGATACATGTATTTTCATGGCCTGCAGGGCTCCCCAATGTGCCTCACTTAGAGTACTTCTATGCCTTCTCCTCTATTTTGCAAGAGAGCTTTGCCCTGCATAAGCTACTCTGAGACCACCTTGGATCTTCTCCTAGTCAATCTCTTTTTATAAAAACTTTTGTTATTGTTCAATGGGGTCATGAAAAAGTGGAAATGGTATAAGAATGGAGGTTGTACATGGGCTTAGCAATGTTTTAGGTTTCTTTGCTGCTCAATGGGAATTTATTAGTTCATAGTTTAGAGGCTAGTAAATTTCCAAATCAAGGCATCATCACAGTGATACTTTTCCCCCAACAACTTCAGTGTTCTGGGCCTGGCTGCTTCTGATCCTTGGTCCTTCACTTTTCTGTCACATGGCTTTGTAAATGGTGGCCTCTCATGGCATCTTCATTCTCTTCCAAGTTCCATTGATTAGGACACCTGACTGCTCCATCTGTGGCTTTCTCTCCACTTGTCTGAATTTCTTTCTGCTTAAAAAGGACTCTAGTCATAGGATCAAAACCCATCCTGATTGAGTTGTGCCACAACTTAACTTACGTAACCTCATCAAAAGGTCCTACTTACAATGTGTGCATAAACACTGGAATATGTTAAACTTAAGAACATGTTTTCTTCAGATACATAGCTCCAAACCATCACATTCTGCCCTATGAACCCACAGACATGTTCTTTCTATATGCAAATTGTATTCATTCTATCACATCATTCCAAAACCTTAAATGATTTCAGTAACAATGCTAAATGCAAAGACACTTCAAAATTAGTATGGATACGGGAATCTGTCCTGGAGCACAATTCTCTGTTTATGGACCTATGATGCCTAGAAAACAAATTAAGTGCTTCAAATATACAATGGTGGACAGACATAAAATAATCTGATTAGAAAAGGGAGAAATTGGATAGAAAATAGTTGCTAAAACCCAGTAAGACATTGATTTACAAAAATTGGGGGATTGGCAAACCTGAATTCCATACAGCAGGCAGCAAATTGGAAACTTATGAAGATGAAGTTCAATTCCCTAAGAGTAGCTGGCTGGCTTAAAGTCAGAAATTCCTTCTGATGTCTGAAATCCTCAGTTAACACTCTTAAGATATCCAACTGATTGGATGAGGAGCTTCTCTCATTGCTGAGGTAATATCCATTTTTTTATTATAGATGCAATCAGTCTCCATTGCAGTCAACAGAATATAGATGCAAATGATTTTAAGAAATGCTCTAAAAGTAAGAAAGACAGCATTGCTTGCTGGACCAAATAATTGGACTGCATAATCTCACCAAGTTGACACAGGAAACTGACCATCACTATCATTACCTTGTCAACATGGCGTACACACCCATTTCCTTAAGCCATAGGTAATCTCCATAAAAGACACTAACATTGCCATATTTCCATGTAGCATGATGTTACTGAAATTCATACAACCAAAACTTCAATAACTATTTTTCTCAAAAGAGGATTCAAGTTTTTGGGTGGTAGTCACTCTCATACTTGATATCTCTTACCTTAAATACTATATCATCTAATTAATGCAATTTATGTTATATTATTTGGGAATAAGAGAGTTAAAAAATAAAGATATTTTAGATAAACATTTTAATTATAAAATTAGGAAGAAATATTCATAACATAAAACCTCCTTCCTGCAACTGGCCATGTGGCCAAAACTGGTAATTATAACTACCTTCTTCCACTATCCTTTCCATGTACACTATACTTTGAGCAAGGACCTCATCTGGTCATAGTTATTTGTTTAATGGAGTGAACTCAACCTTCACTCCTGAAGTTTTAAGAATATAAATTGTCCTATTTGAATGGGGCTATTGTATCTTTATATTGACTTTAATCATAGGACATGGTACTACTTAGAGATGAACTAAAGCATCCCTTAAAATGCAGGCATACTCTTCCTTATTTCCTTATATCTACTGTGGAGTACAGGCAAATTTTCCCATGACAATCAAAATCAATCACTTCAGCCAGTAGAAGAAAATGATCATCATAGCTTATTTTATTGAGAGATTGGTATACACTGCCAGGCTGTTACCTCTTAATATTTTCTTATGATTCTGTGGTTTGAAGAGATAAATCACTACTTCTTTGATGTGTATCATTTGCTGAAATTGGCCTGCACAGATATATAAAGAAATGGTCTCTTCCTTATGTTGAGTGAAGTAAGTCAGTCACTGCAGCACAAATATTATATGTTCTCACTGATATGATTGAGTAGAATCACAAACCTAGAGTCTAGACTATAGATTGTCAGGAGACAGAAAGGGATTGGAGGGTGGTGAGCTGATGCTCAAAGTAGGCAAAATCTATTAGAAAGGGAAGGGGGTGATTGGGCAGTGGATGGGGGTGATAGTGGTACAGTGATGGAATTCGGTTCAATGGTGCTGGAGGGGGAGTATGGTGGGAGGTCAGTTTGGATTATCTATGGAACTGAGGAGAAGGCTGAAGAAAGGAACAGGGGGATGTGTAGGTCTGTGGTAAAAACTACAATGGTGGGAATGTTCTTTTGGCAGATATGGCAATGCAGGTTGCTGGTGCAGGGCATTGGAGGTAGGGAGATATGTGCGATAGGGTGCATGCTTCTATGGAATATGATTGTTCATCTTGTCATATGTGTTATCTCAGTTAGTGGAGACATGCACAATTATCAAGAAAATATTAAACTGTCATCCTTGGGAGTCCTGCTGTGTTCTCAAATAGAGGGGCAAGAATCTCTTGAAAACATAGGCTGTGCCTAATAAAAGGAAACAGACCAATTTGTCAAACCCTCAATATTATTACATGTAACTATGAATGTTTTCTTTCAAAACTTTAAATTTAGTGGTTACCAAAGATTCTTAGGGGAAAGGGATGGAAGAATAGAATAGATAGAATATAGGGCATTTTTAGGACATTGGAATTGTTCTGCATAATCCTGCAATGATGTATACAGCCACTTTAAATTTTGTCAAAACCTATAAAAGTGGAGAATTCCACAATTCTGATCATTTTGTGATCTAAAACCAAAACAAAGCCAAAAAATAAATAATTAAAAGTATAGGAAAATAAAATAATTAAAAATAACAAGTAAAATACAAAAATAATAAATAAAAATAAAATAAATGATTTTCATTGTGCCTTTCATCACTGTTAGACCTAACTTCTATGAAGAGTGACAATTTCTTCCATATGTTTCACTAGTGTCTTTTTTTTTTCTTCAAAGAAGCTTTATCTTACAGGAAAGTCATATAGAAAATACAGAGTATACCCACATACCCAAACACCTCCATTCTCCCACTCTCCCCCTTTAATAATGTGTTACATGTGAGGAGAGGATCATTAGTGTGAGGTGTTTGTGATGGGGGATGTGTGAGGAGTGTACCTGTGGTTTGCCTCTATAGCATAAAAGTATGTTCAAGTGGTCATGGGTCATTATCTTTGTGGGGGGAGACCCACACAATAACCAAAAGAATGTTGAATTCCCATCCTGGGTAGTATTCCTACATTCTGTAATAGAGCAGCAAAAATTCCCTGAGTATAGGCGGCAGTGCCTAGTGAAGGACGACAGGCCATTATACCAGGCTTATCATATTGATGATGCACTCATGAACCTTTTCTAGTGAAATTGAAACTTAGTCTGGTATTATATATAGACTAATAGTTACCTCATGAAAGGCCTCTTTTCCCAAATATGGCCTCTCTCTAAGCCAAACACACTATATAAATGTAGTAATTTCTCCCCAGCATGGGACATGACTTCCTGGCACTAAGGGATTATTATCAAGCACAAACTAGTGATGAAACTGGAAAATGAACTTGACCAAAAAAGGGAAAATATTTAATGAAAATGAATTTTTTATGGCTAAGAGACTTCAAAGTGAGTCAAGAGGTTATTCCAGTGGCTACATTAATGCTTCTCTCAGCAGGATTTCATTGACTGCCACAGTAAACAGTGTCTCAGACAGTGGGGGTCCTGAAGGCTCTAGAGACATCTGGGCACTATAGGCATGGCAGACAAGACCAGGAATTTGGCATCCTGTATGTGAGCCTAACCTTGGAATATATGTTCCTAAATGTAACATACATGAGTAATAATGTTTGACTCATTTATAATTTCCCTATATATTGATCTTCAGCCCCTTTTATTTGAACCTATAATTAGCATATGCTCATTAAATGTATGTCCCAGAGACTTAAATCTTCAGTTTGTTCATATGCCCATTGAACTCTGAATTTCAGCATTGTTCCAACACCTACAATCCTGTTCATTGCCCAGGACAACTAATGAATAGGTGATGATGATGATGGGAAATGCTCATCCCCAAAATCAAAGAGTATCTACAATAGCAAGCAGAACAGTTGCACTTGCCCCATGGGATATAAAGCCCCTCTCAATAAAAAACAGCATGAGCATCACCTTCCCCAAACCCCAGGATAGAGCAATGAGCAATGAGCAAACATAAGGGGGGAATGCAACTGTGGTCTAAAATAGATATTATTTTTCTAGCGATGGAAGAACTCTTATCATTTATATAAATACAGTGGCCACCAGAGTTTCTGAGGGGAAAGAGAGGGAAGAATAAATGAAACATAGGGCATTTTTGGGACATTGTATTTGTCCTGCATGACATTGCAATGATGGATACAAGTCATTATACATTTTCTCAAAACATATAAAATTGTGTGGTGCAAAGTGCAAACTATAATGTATACTATAGCCCATGGTTAGTAGCAATGCTTCAATATGTGTTCATCATTTATGACAAATGTACCACACTAATGAAAGATGTTAATGTGGGAAAGTGAGGGAGTGGTAAGGGGTGGGGTATGTGGGAATCCCCTATATTTTTTATGTAACACTTACATAATCTGAAGCTCCTTTAAAAATAAAAAAATAAAATAAATTAATAAATTAAAAGTAAAGAATTGGTCTCTTGGCAATAGTGAATTCAGGGTTAATTGCTTTGGTGTCTTTTGTGAATTTGGTTGTATCTTATTTTCTGATAATATACACCATCAGGGCTTACCCTGCAGGATACTGTAGCAAAGCTTGCTCCACTTGCAGTTCTTTTTTAACTGTTGTTATTCCATTCTTTTTGCCTATTTTCTTCATTTACATTATACCTGCCATAGCTTTTCCCTGCAAAGTGCTATTTTATACATGATGCAGAATGGTGTAGCATGTTAAATCCTCTGATTTATACTCCCAGAAACTTCAAAAGAATAATGGTTTTTGGAAAATGTGGTACCATGGTCAATTTTGGAAGGGAAGTAGCTTTGTGAAATAGATGTCTATGCAACACTGAACCCTAAAATTAATATGGGATGACATACAAAGTATAATCTTTAACATTGAAAGAGACTTCTCCGTGTTTCATTAATTTTTATTTATTTTCTCATATTCATTGTTCCTCCATACTCTTCACACAATTTCCATGTCATCCTCATTTTATTTTAACATTTTATTTTGAGACATAATGGAGTCTTTCTCCCTTCTCTTGCAAATTTCTTAGATAAAATTAATAGGAAGCCATCTGATAAATTAGGAATTCAATATTTGAACTTTCAGTCCCAAGTAACACAGAACAGAGCTTAGAAGGGTGACTTTTTTAGCTGCGTCCAAAAAAAATAGCACTTTTAAACCCTTCAGCTACTCAGAATTCATTAACACTCTTCTATAGTTATTGAAACTCCATAATAAAACTGTAACATCTCTCTCCTCCATCGTGCAAGATGAATCTACAAAGATATAATCACTTTTCACACATAAGTAGAAATACAGCATAACGTTACCTTTGAAGACCTGTGTGGACAATGTTAAGCAAAATGTTTGTTTCTCTTTAATTTTGGGTACAATACAATTTGAAGAATCGGTAAAATAAAGATTGAATTGCAAAATTAACTAATAAAATGTGTTTTTTGAAGTAAGAATAATGGAAAATTTAATTAGATAATATAAATATATATATATATATATTAGTATATAAATCTAACAAGCAAAAATTATGAACTGTTACAACAGTCCGTGTTGCTGCAATAAGTCATGACATTTTGTTAGTCTTTATAGCTTACATTATTTGTTGCTTAATTTTTCAATATATTTTGCATTTGTCTTGATAATTTTAAGAATTTCCTTAGAAGATTCCATGGATAGAGGATATTGTTCATCTCAGTGCTCATTGGGATGCTTCCACCAAATTTCCTCTACTCATCAGTATCAATCAATCCATCCCCTTAATTATCTGTTTGTTTAGTAGAGGTATGAGAAACTCCAAATTTCCAGGTTCTATCTTCAATTACTAATTCAATAAAGTCAATTCTTATTCTCTGTTCAAAACATAACCTTTGTAACTTAGACCTAGAAAGTTGAGCTGAAAATGGTGGGAGTGGAAGCAAAAATTCTCTAAGTGGGCTTTTAGTGTAAAAGTAAATGGGATACTTACACTTTCCTCCCTTGATACCCTTGATATTATTAATATCCCTTGACATCATTCTGGTTATGGAAGAAATAACATTGGTCAGTATGTCCTTATAAATAAAGCCCCAGATTTTCTAGGTGATTTCTCTGAATTTGTACTTTAATATTCAGTAAGATATTCCACCATTCTGTCATACCAGCTACAACAATGTACAGTGTACATGGTAAGACAAGTGAATTCCTTGGAATTGCATGCACTACCATATTTATTTTTATTATGAAATGTAACTTGATCAGACTCGATGGTAGATGTTTAACAAGATAATAAGGTATCCCATATTCATAGAATGTGCCATTATAAATTGCATCTGACCAAACCTTCTGACAGCAACTTCAGAAAACTGGATGATGTAGTGGGAGTGGGATGACAGTTTATATATTCAGAGAGACATCTAAGTGGTGGATTAGCCAAGAGACCAGGGAATAACAACATATGTACATATCAGGCTGATATTCAATACTACCTTTTCATTTGATGATTTTCAAACATCAGCCAAAAGATAGATAAATTAAATACAAAATGTGTTTGCAAGAACTTGGTACAATTAGAATGCTCATGAATTACTGGTGGGTGAAAATCAATACAAACAACAACATACTTTGGAAAATAATTGTTGAAAATTGACCATATTATGTTCCCATGTCCCAGAAATGCAATTCTAGATACACTCTACAGAAATATTTACATATCACCAAAAGATATGGTCTTCAGAGAACATTGAATAGCCATAAACTCTTAAAAACAAGTCAGTTTTGATCTTGATAGCACAATCATACAGTTGTTGTCCTGTTGTGTGACGCTTGCTTTGCTCAACATAATGTCCTCCAGGTTCATCCATGTTGTCATATGTTTCACAACTTCATTTCTTCTTACTGCTTCATAATATTCCATCATTTGTATATGCAACAACTTGTTTATCCATTCATCAGCTGATGAATACCTGGGTTGTTTCCAACTTTTGGCTATCATGATTAATGTTGTTATGAATATCAGTGTGCAGATGTCTATTTTTTTCACTGCTCTCAGTTCTTCTGGGTATTTACCTAGAAATGGTATTGCCGGGTCCCGTGGCAGGTCTATATTCAACTTCCTTAGGAACTGCCAAACAGTCCTACACATTGGCTGTATCATTCTACTTTTGCACCAATATTGAATAAGTGTTCCTATCTCTCCACATCCCCTCCAATATTTATAGTTTTCTGACTTTTCAATAGCAGCCAGTCTAAATAGGTGTCAAATGATAACTCATTGTAGTTTTGATTTGCATTTCCCTAATCCTTAGTGATACTGAACATTTTGTCATGTGTTTCTTTCCCATTTGTATAGCTTCTTTGAACAGTTGTCTTTTCAAGTCTTTTGCCTATATTTTATTTGAATAATGTGTCTTTTTATTGTCGACTTGTATTATCTCTTTATATATCATGGATATTAATACCTTATCATGTGATTGTCAAATATTTTCTCTGAGTGAGATGGCTGCCTTTTCACCCTTTTGACAGAGCTCTTTGAGGTGGAAATGTGTTTAATTTTGAGGAGGTCCCATTTATCTATTTTTTCTTTTGTTGCTGATGCTATGGATGTAAGGTTTAAGAAATTACCACCTACCACAGATCTTGAAGATACAGTAATATGTTTAAAGTCAAGAAGTGAGGTCCTCCAAATTCATTATTCTTTTTAAAGACATTTTTGGCTATTCAGGGCCCATTACTATTGCAAATAAATATGATTTTTAGCTTTTTGATTTATGCAGAAAAGGCTTTTGGGATTTTTACTAGGATTGCATAAAATCTGTAAATTAGTTAGGTTAGAATTGACATTTTAATGATATATTTTTTTCCAATACATGAACATGGAATGTCTTTCCATTTATGTAAGTCTTCTTCACTTTCTTTTAGCAATGTTTTGTAGTTTTCTGAACACAGGTCCTTTATGTCCTTGATTGAGTTTATTCCTAAAAATTTGACTGTTTTATTCAATATTGTAAGTGGAAATATTTTATGATATCCACTTCAGATTGCACTTCAGTAGTGTAGAGAAACGCTATTATTTTTGCTTATTAACCTTGTATCCTACCACTTTGCTGAATACAGTTATTAATTCTCATAGCTTTGTTGCGGACTTCTTATGATTTTCTAGATATAAGATCACTTCATCAGTGAATAGTGAAAGTTTTACTTCTTCATTTCCCTTTTGGGTGCCTTTTCTTTGTCTAGCATAATCGCTCTTGCTAGAACTTCTAGCACAACATTGAATAATAATGGTGACAGTGAGCATACTTGTCTTGTTCCTAATCTCAATGGGAAAGCTTTCAATCTTTCAACTTTCAGTAGAATGCTAGCTGAAGTTTTCTTAATATATACAATTAACCATACTGAGAGAGCTTCCTTCTATTACTATCATCTGGAGTGTTTTTATCCAGAAAGGGTGTTGTGTTTTGTCAAATGCTGTTTTGGCATGAATTGAGAGGATAATATGATTTTTCTTCAATTTCTCAATTGTGGTTTATTACACTAATTGATTTTCTTGTATTGAAACACCCTTAAATACTTGGGATAAATCCCACTTGATCGTGGTGTATAATTTTTTTAATGTGCTTTTGAATTCTGTTTGCAAGTATTTTGTTGAGGATTTTTGAATCTATATTCATTAGAGATATTGGACTGTAATCTTCTTTTTTCATACTATCTTTATCTGGTTTGGTATTAGGGTAATTTTGGTTTCAAAGAATGACTTTGGTAGCATTTCTTCCTTTTCAAACTTTGGTAGATCTCGAGCAAAATCAGTATTCAGTCGTCATTCAATGATTGGTAGAATTCACCCGAGAATCCATCCCGTCCCTGTCTTTTAATCTTTAGGAAGTTTTTAATGACTGCTTCAATCTTTTAACTTGAGATTGGTTTGTTGATGTCTTCTATTTCTTCTAGAGTCATTATAGGAGATTTGCATGTTTCTTGGAATTTGTCCATCCTGTCTACATTTTCTAGATTTCTGACATACAGTTTTTCATCATATCATCATATGATCTCTCTTATTTCTGCAAGGTGAGTGGTAATGTCTCTCCTTTCAATTCTGACTTTGTTTACTTGCATCTTCTCTTTTTTTCTTTGTCAGTCTAGCTAAGTGTTTGCTGATTTTGTTGAACTTCTCAAAGAACCAAGTTTTGGTTTTGTTGATTCTCTCTATTGTTTCTTTGTTCTTAGTGGGAAAGTTTTCAGTCTTTCATTTATTTTTGCTCTGATCTTTACTATTTCTTTCCTTCAGCTTCTTTTGGAATTAGTTTGCTGTTCTTTTTCTAGTTCCTCCAGGTGTATACTTAGGTCTTTAAAATTATATGTTTCTTCTTTTTTAATATAAGAATTGGTGCCTATAAATTTCTTTCTTGGCACTGCCTTTGCGATGTCCCATAGATTTTTATTTATTTTGTTCTTATTTTCATTCATCTCATGATATTTGCTGAGTTATCTTGCAATTTCTTCTGTGATCCACGGATTCTTTAAGAATTTTTTTAAAATCTCTAAGTATTTATGAATTTTATCTTTTTCCATCCATTATTGAATTCCAGCTTCAATCTGTTACGATCAGAGAAAGTGTTTTGTATAATTTCAATCTTTTAAATCATTGAGACATGTAGTATAACTCAACATATGGTCTATATTGGAGAATTATCCATTCACACTTGAAAAGAGTGTGTATCATTCTCTTTTGGAGTGTAGTGCTCTATAGATATCTATTAGGTCTAGTTCATTTATCATATTATACAAGCTCTCTGTTTCTTTATTTGTCCTCTCTTTGGGTGTTCTATCCACTACTGAGAGTGGTGTATAGAAGTCTCCAACTATTACTGTAGAGTCATCTATTTCTCCTTTCAAGTTTGTCAGTGTTTACCTCATATATCTTGAGCACTGAGGCGAGATGATAAAAAATTTAGTATAGTTATTTCTTCTTGCTGAAATGCCCCTTCTACTAAAATATAACGACCTTCTTCCAGCCTTATAACATTTTGCATTTAAAATCTATTTTGCCTGTTATTAATATTGCTGCTCCGGCTCTTTTCTGGTTACAATTTGCATGGAGTATCTTTTTCCAACCTTTCTCTTTTAACCTGTTGTGTCCTTACATCTGACATGAATCTCTTACAAACTCATATAGATAACTTGTATTTTTTAAATCCATTCTATCATTTTATGTAATTTGATTGTGAGTTCAAGCCATTGACATTCAATATTATTACTGTAAAGGCATTATTTATTTCATCAATTTCGATATTTTCTTTCTATTGTCATAGCATACTATTATTTTTACCTTTTAATTTACCCTTTGTAATAATCTTCATTTCTACATTCTTCTCCAAGTCTCTTGCCCTTGTTTTTACCATTCAGGCTGCAGCACTCCCTTCACTATCTCTTGTATTCTGTCTTCTTAAAATATTTTATCAGTTTTTGCTTGTTTGTGAAGACTTTGAACTGTCCTTCATTTTTGAAGGACAATTTTGCTGGAGGCATAATTGTTGGTTGGCAGTTTTTCCCTTTCAGGCGTCAAATACATCAAACCACTTTCTTCTCTCCTCCATGGTTTCTGATGAGAAGCTGGCACTTATCCATATTGAGGTTCCCTTGTATGTGATGCTTTTCTTTTCTTTTGCTGCTTTCAGAATCTTCCCATTATCTCTGATATTTTTCATTCTGAATAGTAGGTGTCTTGGGGTAGGTCTACTTAGAATTATTCTGTTTGGGGTCATTGTCCTTGGATATTGATATTTATGTTTTTAATAAAGGTTGGGAACTTTTCAGTCATTATTTCATCAAATACTCTTTCTGCCCTTTTTCCATTTTCTTCTCCTTCTGGGTCATCAACTGTGCATATGTTTTTGCATTTTGCATCGCCTTTCAGTTTCCTGAGACTCTGTTCCATTTTATCCATTCTCCTCACTTTCTGTTCTCCTGTCTTTTCTAGTTCAGATGTTCTGTCTTTGAAATCACTTATTCTGTCTTTGAGGAATTTGATATGCTTTTATGTGCCTCTGATTTATTTTTAATTTCATCCATCATGGCTTTCATTCCCATAAGATGGATTACTTATTTTTGCAGACTTTCCATTGGTTCTTTATGCTCACCAAGTATCTTCTTAATATTCTTTATCTCTTTAGTCACATTTTCTTTTAATTCTTTAAATTGATTTCAGAGATTTGTGTGATTATCATTGATTAATTGTCTTACATCCTGTATCTCTTTAGGATATTTGATTTGTTTTTTGGCTGAGCTATCTCTTTCTGTTTCTTATTATGGCTTGTAATTTTTTCCCCATATCTAAGCATCTGAATATTTTTGTGAATTTATTCTGATGACTAATTTCTCTCTCTTGTCTATAATTATTTTCCAAAAAATCTTCTTTCATATTTGTTTCAACTTATACAACTTCTCTAAAATGGCCCAGCTTAACTTATCAAAATCATGAGAATGTCTCACTAATTGGCCACAAATTTTCTCCCAGAAGTTGGGGAACAGAGAGGCCCAAGTACAATTTTCATCCATGCATTGTACAGACTGGCCAGCAGATGGCATTATTTGGTGCACCTTTACATGGAAGTGGATATCTCTCCATTTTCCTTTATTTTGGTCTGGCCTAATACAAGATTCAAAGTGGGCTCACCTGGCTGAATTCACTGAAGGAAAGACCCCAACTCTCCCAGCCCTTTGCCTTGTAACAGCTGACTTGGAGGAAGACATCTGTTCCCCTCTCAGTCAGATACAATGAGCCAGGGGTTTTACTCCCACTAAATAAATGGGGATGTGCAAGGGGAGCCCTTGCCTGTTGCTAGGACATTTAGTAATTCACAGTATGTTGTTTTAGGTTCTTCTTCTCTCAGTCCCTCACTCTCCTGGCAGTTGTGAGGCACTCTCCTGGTCTGCTGATCCCCAAAGCAGGTATTTCAGGCAGCTTTTTGTTCTTTCTTTGTTGTTTTTGTGAGAGAGCTGAGCCTTGCTTACCTAATCTGATGCCATTCTCAGCCACAAACTTAATAACTCAAATATTGAATGAATAGATGATGGTATATTCATACAATAAAATACCAACAATGAAACTAAGGAGTTATCACTGCCTAAGATATGTAAAATTGTCACAATCTTGCAATATAATGATGCAGAAAAAAGAAGAAAGATAGAGCAAATTTTATATGATTACACATGTATGAAGTTTAAAATAGATAAATCTAAATATTTTATTAGATATTAGGATTGAAGTTACTTTTGGAGACTAGAGGAAGGAATCTTTTGTGTTGCTGCAAATGTTATATTTCATGATCTATATGGTGGTGATATAAGCATGTTCATTTAAAAGTTCACTTAGTGCAACTTATGATTGTGTAGTTTTCTATACGTGAATTAAATTTCAATAAAAAATCCCTTTAAAATAACATTAGTTGAGTAATTACTAAATGAATGCATTATTTGAGGAATATTTATAATACTAAATGGTGACAATTTAAATATCGGAGTTTCAAAATTAATGAGCTAAGCATCCAAGATAAGAAACTAAATAATTGGTAGAACAGAAATAAAATAGCAATAATATAAAAATGAATGAAAAAATAGAAAACAAACATGCAACCAAAATATACTCTTAAGAATCTTACTATGTGTGCACAATTTTTCATACACAATTACCCACCCCAAAATTATCTGAAAACCATTCTTTTCTTTAGGTTTGAAGGGAACTAAATTAATGGAAAACTATTTATAAAATTTATGGGTATCTTTTAGTGTTAATATTCAAACATTGTTGATTATGAAGTTCTAACCTAGATACTATTGGGATTTAAAATAATGTAAATTCCTGTACCACATAATTTTCTAAGCCTCTTAAAAATTTGAATTCACAAACAAATATTTACCAATGTATATCACATAAAATACTATGAAATGGCATTTGAAAAGACACCTACAGTCAATATAAAATTTCTTCAAATTCATAAAAATTTAATAAATTAAAAACATGACACACCAGCAGTGATTCAGGAATTTGAAGAAAATCTAAAATTTTCTGTAAACATCTAAAATAAATTTGAGCAGTATTTAAAATATAAAACACCATTATACAAACTTTTATAGCAGATTTTACTAAATATTAAAGGAACAGTTCATTCAGATCCTCTAAAGTACTACAGAAAATAAATTAAGAAGAATGTTTTTTAATTCACTTCATAAAACAGTACGACCTTAATATATTTTGGGTAATCTAAGCACCTCTTAAAATATATGTGTGTGTATATATATATATAACATTTTTGTAAGCAAATACACATATATGCATATATATTTATATATCATTTTGCAAATGTTTGTATGTATTGTGAGAATTTTGATTTTTCCCACAGTAAAAATAAATTAAAAAAAAAAAAAACCAAACAAGAAAGGAATTATAGTGCAATTTAACTCATGAATATAGATGTAAATTCCAAACACAATATTAGCAAAATGAAATCACCTCTATATGACAATTCATAGCTGATATATATTTACCAAAAATAAATCCTTCTAAATTAGAGATCTACCTGCTAAATGAGAAAAATATGTATGATTGTTTCTAAAAATTTAAAAATGAGGTAGAAATTCTTAGCAGAATAAAGTATAAGAAAATTTCTCACATCTCATACAGATTACCTGAAAGAAAGAAAATAGTAAATTTAGAGTTAACATTTCAATGTTGAGAAGATAAAAAATACTTCACTTAATCAGGAACAAGTCAAACATAACTATTGTCACCCTTTTAACCAATGTTGTTCTGGAGGTACTGGTATCATTGTATGATAAGAATAGTTTTAAAATTCCAAAAATATCAAAGGAAATTATAAATCTGTTATTCAAAATTGATGTAAATATCTACATAGAAAAAGAAGCTGTGGCTACATTATAAGAATTATGAAGTGACTAATAGAAGTTTTAAGACATAGAATGTCTCAGCATGACCTCATTGACTGCCACAGTACATAGTGCCTCAAACAACAAGGCTCCTGAGGGTTCTAGAGACATCTAGACATTACAAATAGAGCAAACAAGATCAGGAATTTGGCACCTTATCACTGGGCCTTTTTTGGAATATTGCTCCCCAATGTAAAAGGTTGGACTTATTTATGATTTCCCTACACATGACTCTTCTGCCCCTTTCATTTGAACTTATATTTAGTCATATACTCATTAAATGTATGTCCCAGAGACTCAAATTTTTGGTCCCTTCATTTGACAGTTGAGCCCTGAATCTCAGCAGAGTTGCAACTAATACTCTCCAGTTGATTGGACTTGCTTAGGACAAAAAACAAAAGGATGATGATGGACAACAGACATCTCAACAAAGTATCTACAACTGCAAGCAAAACAGTTGCTTCCATTTGTCCCATGGGATCTAAGCCCTCTGTCAATCTGAAACAGAGTAGACATCACCTTTCCAAAATCCTCAAGGTTGAGGAATGAACAAACATAAGGGAGGAATACAATTATAATCTAAAATAAACTTATTATTATTTGAGCAATGGAATAACTTTTACCATTGAAATAAAGGAAGTGTCCACCAGAGGTTTTAAAGGGAGGCAGAGGGAAGAATAGCTGTAACATGGGGTATTTGGGGTATTAGGATTGGGCAATTTCCCACCATTATTTCATCAACTATTCCTTATTCCCCTATTCCTTTCTCTTCTCCTTCTGGAACACCCATGAAACATATGTTTGCATGTCTTTTGCTGTCATTAGTTCCTTGAGATACTGTTCAATTTTTTCCATTCTTTTCTTCATCTGTTCATTTGTATGTTCACTTTTGGAGGCCATGTCTTTGAGCTCACCAATCCTTTCTTCTGTTTCCTCAGATCTGCTATTATATGCCTCCAGTGTATTTTTTATTTCAATTTTTGCACCTTTCATTCCCATAAGGTCTGTTATTTTTCTTTGTATGTTTTCCAATTCTTTTTTGTGTTCATCCAACATCTACTTAATATCCTTAAAAATTTTAGCTGTCTCATTGAATTTATTAATTAGATTTGTTTGAACATCTATAATTAGTTGCCTCAACTCCTTTATGTTATCTGCAGGCTTAGCTTATTCCTTTAATTGGGCCATATCTTCCTGTTTCTTGCTATTGATTGTAATTTTTTCCTGGTGTTTTCACATCTGGCTTGTTAGATGTATTCATTCTGAGTGCAGTTTATCACTTTAATTTAGGGCTTTCTTGTCATTTCCCTGTTGCTGGTTGTGTATTAGGAAACAAGGATGTAGATGGTGCTGTAAGATATGGACACTGAAACTGCCCACTTTGCCCCGGGAATTGATGAAACTTCTCCTACCTTTTTCCTCTGTCAGGGGTATAGGGATAGAGCTGCAGCTGAGTATAATAATCCAAGTTGGGCATGACAAGATTGTCTGTAGCTGCCCAGAGAGACTGATAAATCTTCACATCCTTTTCTACTGTACCTTGGACAGAGATGGAGCTATAGGTGTGGGCAGCAATCTATGCTGCCCCAGAAGGAGAAAAGAAAGGAATAAGGGAAGAAGGAATAGTTGATGAAATAATGGTGGGAAATTTCCCAATCCTAATGAAGGACATGGATATCTGTGTCCAAGAAAGCACAACATACACCCATCCAAATAAATCAGAATAGATCAAATTCAAGACACATATTAATCAGAATGTCAAATGCGAAGACAAAGAGAGAATTCTTAAAGCAGCAAGAGAAAAGCAATGCATAAAATATAAAGGATACCCAAAAAGATTAAGTGCTGATTTCTCATCAGAAACCATGGAGGCAAGAAGACAGTGGTATGATATATTTAAGATACTGCAAGAGAAAAACTGCCTGCCAAGAATTTTTTATCTGGTAAGATTATCTTTCAAAAATGAGGATAAGATTAGAATATTCACAGATAAACAGAAACTGTGAGAGTTGTTAACAAAAAGACCAGCTTCACAGGAAATATAAAGGGGGTGTTACAGACTGAGAAGTAAAAGACAGGAGAAAGAGGTTTGGAAGAGAGTCTGGAAATGATGATGGTATCAGTAACAGTAACTAAAATTGTCTAAAAATAAAATGACAGATAAAACACAAAGATCAAAATGGATGAAAAGAGAACTGCTTTTACAGTAATAACATTGAATGTTAATAGATTAAATTACCCAATCAAATGACAGAGATTGGTGGAATGGATAAGAAAATGTAAGCCATCTATATGCTGTCTGCAAGAGACTCACCTTAGACCCAAGGATACCAATAGATTGAATGTAAAATGTTGGAGAAAAAAATCTCACGTATGCAGTAAGGAACAAAAAAAAAAACTGGAGTAGCTAAACTTATATCATATGATATAGACTTTAAAATTGTTATTAGAGACAAGGAAGGACATTACATAATAATAACAGGGATGATTCATTAGGAAGAAATAAAAATCATAAATTTATATGCTCCTAACCAGGATACCCCAAGATATATGAGGCAAACAGTGGCAAAACTGAAGGGAGAAATAGACATTTTTAAAATAATAATTGGAGATTTCAATACACCAATCTCAGCATTGGATAGAACATCTGTGCAGAGGATAAATAAAGAAACAGAGAGCTTGAATAATATGATAAAAAGACTAAATATAATAGGCATACAAAGAACATTGCACCCTAAAACAGCAGAAAATACATTCTTTTCAAGTTCTCATGGATTTTTCTCCAGGATAGACCATTTATTGGGTCACAAAGCAGATCTCAGCAAATTCAACAAAATCGAAATTATACAAAGCCCTTTTTATTATCATAATGGAATAAAGTTGGAAATCAACAAGCAGCACAAAAAGGGAAAATTCACATATAGATGGAGATTAAACAACACACTCTTAAATAATCAGTGGATCATAGATGTAATTTCAAGAGAAATCAATAAATATCTCTAGATGAATGACAATGAGAATAAAACATATCAGAATTTATTGGATGTAGTGAAGGCAGTGTTCAGAGGAAAATTTATAGCCTTCAATGCTTACATTAAAAAAGAAGAAAGAGCTAAAATCAATGACCTATTTACAAAGCTGGAGAAAGTATAAAAAGAACAGCAAATTAATTCTAATGCAAGTAGAAGGAATGAAATAATAAAGATCAGAACAGAAATAAATGAAATTGAGAACAGGAAAACAATAGAGAGAATTAACAAAACCAAAAGTTGGTTCTTTGAGAAGATTAACAAAATCGACAAACACTTATCTAGACTAAGAAAAAAAGAGAGAAGATGCAAATAAATGAAATAAAAAATGAACATGTGAACGTTACTACTGATTCCACAGAAAAAAGAAAGATCATAAAAGGACACTGTGAACAACTTTATGCCAAAAAAACTAGACAATATAGACAAAACCGAAAAATTCCTAGGAATGTACAAACAACCTACACTGACACTAGTGGAAATAGAAGACCTCAACAAACCAACTAGAAGTAAAGAGATTGAAACAATCATCAAACTCCTCGCCAAAATGAAAAGCCCAGGATCAGATGGTTTCACAGGTGAGTGCTACCAAGCATTCAAATAAGATTTTTTTTTTAATTATGGGTAAAAATCAAAATTCTCACAATACATACAAACATTTGCAAAATGATATATAAATATATATGCATATATGTGTATTTGCTTACAAAAATGTTATATATATATATATATATATATATATATATATATATATATATATA
>JAKSZT010019608.1:197615-215522 GCA_026826555.1 Tolypeutes matacus | reverse complement strand
TCATAAAAATTTTATAAATTAAAAACATGACACACCAGCAGTGATTCAGGAATTTGAAGAAAATCTAAAATTTTCTGTAAACATTTAAAATAAATTTGAGCAGTATTTTAAATATAAAACACCATTATACAAACTTTTATAGCATATTTTACTAAATATTGAAGGAACAGTTCATTCAGATCCTCTAAAGTCCTACAGAAAATAAATTAAGAAGAATGTTTTTTAATTCACTTCATAAAACAGTAAAACTTTAATATCAAAACCAAACAAGAAAGGAATTGTACTCCAATCTAACTGATGAATATAGATGTAAATTCCAAACACAATATTAGTAAAATGAAATCACCTCTATATGGCAATTCATAGCTGATATATATTTACCAAAAATAGATCCTTCTAAATTAGAGATCTACCTGCTAAATGAGAAAATTATATATATGATTGTTTTTAAAAAATTAAAAATGAGGTAGAAATTCTTAGCAGAATAAAGTATAAGAAAATTTCTCACATCTGATACAGATTACCTGAAAGAAAGAAAAAAGTAAATTTAGAGTTAACATTTCAATGTTGAGAAGATAAAAAATATTTCACTTAATCAGGAACAAGTCAAGCATAACTATTGTCACCCTTTTAACCAATATTGTTCTGGAGGTCCTGGTATCATAGTATGATAAGATTAGTTTTAAAATTCCAAAAATATCAAAGGAAATTATAAATCTGTTATTCAAAATTGATGTAAATATCTACATAGAAAAAGAAGCTGTGGCTACATTATAAGAATTATGAAGTGACTCATAGAAGTTTTAAGACATAGGATGTCTCAGCATGACCTCATTGACTGCCACAGGACATAGTGCCTCAAACAGCAGGGCTCCTGAGGGTTCTAGAGACATCTAGACATTATAAATAGAGCAGACAAGATCAGGAACTGGGCACCTTATCACTGGGCCTTTTTTGGAATATTGCTCCCCAGTGTAAAATGTTGGACTTATTTATGATTTCCCTACACATGACTCTTCTGCCCCTTTCATTTGAACTTATAATTAGTCATATATTCATTAAATGTATGTACCAGAGACTCAAATTTTTGGTCTCTTCATTTGACAGTTGAGCCCTGAATATAAGCAGAGTTGCAACTCATAACACTCCAGTTGATTGGACTTGCTTAGGACAAAAAACAAAAGGGTGATGATGGATAACAGACATCCCAACAAAGTATATACAACTGCAAGCAAGACAGTTGCTTCTATTTGTCCCATGGGATCTAAGCCCTCTGTCGATCTGAAACAGAGTAGACATCACCTTTCCAAGATCCTCAAGGTTGAGGAATGAACAAACATAAGGGAGGAATACAATTATAATCTAAAATAAACTTATTATTACTTGAGCAATGGAATAACGTTTATCATTGAAATAAAGGCAGTGTCCACCAGAGGTTTTAAGGGGAGGCAGAGGGAAGAATAACTGTAACATGGGGTATTTCAGGGACATTGGAATTGTCCTGAATGACATTGCAATGATGGATACAGGCCATTCCACAATTTGTCAAAACCTATAAACTTGTGCAGTGCAAAGTTTAAAATATAATGTAAACTATAGGCCATGGTTAGTAGCAATGCTTCAAAATATTTCATAAATCATAACAAATGTACCACATTAATGAAAGATGTTGTTAATGGGGTAGAGTGTGGGGGAGGGAAGGGCATGGTATATGGGTATCCTTTATATTTTTTAAGTAACATTTAGGTAATCTAAATCTTCTTAAAATATATATGTATGAATCCAAGAATACAGCAGAGTAAGGAGCTCCTGGAGTCAGCTCATGCTACAGAAGAATTAGTAATCACCCAGAGCTACCTAAAGCACCTGTATGGGGACCACAGTAGACCAGAAGAACACCCTGCAACCTCCTTGAAAGTATGGAAGAAGGAGACTTTCCAACTGTAGAGAAGATTCATGAGTAGAGCTCTCCACACCATGGAGGTTGGTGCCCATGAGGCAAGCTACCTTAGGAGCTATTTCATGGCTGGAATTGGAATCTCCACTTCCCAAAAAATTGGGTAGGAAGACAGTGGGTGGCTGGGCTAATCCTAAGAACAAATAAACTTTGAGCCTATCCAGGTCAGAAGGAGGATGGTAGTTGCAATTTTGACTCTGCCTCCAGCCTGAGGGGAAGTGGGACACATTGAAAATCACAGTTCTGGTAAAGCCTGGCTTCTTTCCACCCAGATTGGACTGCAGCCCAGCCTAGGTTCCAGCTCCACCTCCAGCAGAGAGGAAGCTGGTGGGACCTACATCAGCCTCTCCTGGCAACTGCAGGTGCTCTCTGCTGACAAAGACTGAATGGTCAGACACCTGGGGCTGCATGACTGCACCACAATAGGATAGGAGAGGTGCTGGGTAGCCTTGGCCACTCCAGGCAATGGCAGGAGTTTTCAGCCCACACAAACTGGTTTATTGTATGCCTTTGAGTCCATCTCCCCCTCTGCCCCTCCTAGGTTAGGAGGGGACTGGAATTCCCTTAGAGTCTCAGGGTATCTACAGGCACTTTTGGCCTGACCTTTGGGCACCTGTGGCACCACACCTATCCCCAATAGGACAAGAGATAGACAGTGTTTTCCCAGCCTAACTGGGTAACTGCAAGTGCTTTTGGTGCACACAAACTGGCTGGTGGATACTTGTGGATCCACCCTCAACCCCCCCATAGGAAAGGAGTAGGCTGATGTTTCCATAGTCTTTCTGGGCAACAGCAGACTTTTGGAATGCATGGACTGGACTTTTGAAGGCCTATGGATCCACCCCCACCCACAATAAGATAGGAGGTGTCTGGTTTCTCCACAGCCTCTCCAGGCAGTGGGAGGTACTTTCAGCCTACAGGGATTGAACTGTTGGGTGCCTGTGTATCCAACCCCATTCCTTAATAGGATAGGAGGGGGGTGGTACTTCCTCAGCCACTCTGGGCAATGTTGAGTAATTTCAGCCTACAGGGACTGAAATGTTGGGCATTGTTGGTTCTGTTTCCTCCCCTAAAGGGCAGAAGGGACTCTATTCCTTCATCTTCTCTGGGCAAATGCAGGTGTATTTGACCCACACAGATTAGATTGCTGGGTACTCCAAAGGTTCCATTCACGTCCCTGGCAGGGAGGGGTTCTGGTGTTATATCAGTTTACATGAGCAAATGTGGTCATTTTGGACCCACACAGCATAGATTGCTGCCCACACCTATAGCTCCGTCTCTGTCCAAGGTACAGTTGAAAAGGATGTGAAGATTTATCAGTCTCTCTGGGCAGCTACAGACAATCTTGTCCTGCCCAACTTGGATTATTATACTCATCTGCAGCTCTATCCCTACCCCTGACAGAGGAAAAAGCTAGGAGAAGCTTCATCAATTCCTGGGGCAAAGTGGGCAGTTTCAGTGCCCATATTTTACAGCACCAACTATATCCTTGGTTCCTAATACACAACCAGCAACAGAGAAATGACAAGAAAGCCCTAAATTAAAGTGAGAAACTGCACTCAGAATGAATACATCTAACAAGCCAGATGTGAAAACACCAGGAAAAAATTACAATCAATAGCAAGAAACAGGAAGATATGGCCCAATTAAAGGAATAAGCTAAGCCTGCAGATAACATAAAGGAGTTGAGGCAACTAATTATAGATGTTCAAACAAATCTAATTAATAAATTCAATGAGATGGCTAAAATTTTTAAGGATATTAAGAAGATGTTGTATGAACAAAAAAAAAATAATTGGAAAGCATACAAAGAAAAATAACAGACCTTATGGGAATGAAAGTTGCAAAAAATGAAATTAAAAATACACTGGAGGCATATAATAGCAGATCTGAGGAAGCAAAAGAAAGGATTGGTGAGCTCAAAGACATGGCCTCCAAAAGTGAACATACAAAATAACAGATGAAGAAAAGAATGGAAAAAATTG
The DNA here is from genome assembly GCA_026826555.1 of Tolypeutes matacus. Classification (NCBI taxonomy): domain Eukaryota; kingdom Metazoa; phylum Chordata; class Mammalia; order Cingulata; family Chlamyphoridae; genus Tolypeutes; species Tolypeutes matacus. The sequence goes on along the minus strand of JAKSZT010019608.1, from coordinate 211,580 downwards.
AACAGTATCTCAGGGAACTAATGACAGCAAAAGACATGCAAACATATGTTTCATGGGTGTTCCAGAAGGAGAAGAGAAAGGAATAGGGGAAGAGGAATAGTTGATGAAATAATGGTGGGAAATTTCCCAATCCTAATGAAGGATATGGATATCTGTGTCCAAGAAACCACAACAGACACCCATCCAAATAAATCAGAATAGACCAAATTCAAGACACATACTAATCAGAATGTCAAATGCCAAGACAAAGAGAAAATTCTTAAAGCAGCAAGAGAAAAGCAATGCATAAAATATAAAGGATACCCAAAAAGATTAAGTGCTGATTTCTCATAAGTAACCATGGAGGCAAGAAGACAGTGGTATGATATATTTAAGATACTGCAAGAGAAAAACTGTCTGCCAAGAATTTTGTATCTGGTAAGATTATCTTTCAAAAATGAGGATAAGATTAGAATATTCACAGATAAACAGAAACTGTGAGAGTTGTTAACAAAAAGACCAGCTTCGCAGGAAATATAAAAGGGATGTTACAGACTGAAAAGAAAAAGACAGGAGAGAGAGGTTTGGAAGAGAGTCTGGAAATGATGATTGTATCAGTAACAGTAACTAAAAGTGTCTAAAAATAAAATAACAGATAAAACACAAAGATCAAAATGGATGAAAAGAGAACTGCCTTTACAGTAATAACATTGAATGTTAATAGATTAAATAACCCAATCAAAAGACAGAGACCGGTGGAATGGATAAGAAAATGTAAGCCATTTATATGCTCTCTGCAAGAGGCTCACCTTAAACCCAAGGATACCAATAGATTGAATGTAAAATGTTGGGGAAAAAAACCCACGTATGCAGTAAGGAACAATAAAAGCTGGGGTGGCTACACTTATATCATATGATAAAGACTTTAAAATTGTTATTAGAGATAAGGAAGGACATTACATATTAATAAAAGGGATGATTCATTAGGAAGAAATAACAATCATAAATTTATATGCTCCTAACCAGGATACCCCAAGATATATGAGGCAAACACTGGCAAAACTGAAGGGAGAAATAGACATCTTTAAAATAACAATTGGAGATTTCAATACACCAGTCTCAGCATTGGATAGAACATCTGTGCAGAGGATAAATAAAGAAACAGAGAGCTTGAATAATATGATAAAAAGACTAAATATAATTAGACATACAAACAACATTGCACCCTAAAACAGCAGAAAATACATTCTTTTCAAGTTCTCATGGATTATTCTCCAGGATAAACCATTTATTGGGTCACAAAGCAGATCTCAATAAATTCAACAAAATCAAAATTATACAAAGCCCTTTTTGTGATCATAATGGAATAAAGTTGGAAATCAACAAGCAGCACAAAAAGGGAAAATTCACATATAGATGGAGATTAAACAACACACTCTTAAATAATCAGTGGATCATAGATGAAATTTCAAGAGAAATCAATAAATATCTCTAGACGAATGACAATGAGAATAAAACATATCAGAATCTATTGGATGTAGTGAAGGCAGTGTTCAGAGGAAAAATTATAACCTTCAATGCTTATACTAAAAAAGAAGAAAGAGCTAAAATCAATGACCTATCTACAAGCTGGAGGAACTATAAAAAGAACAGCAAAATAATTCTAATGCAAGTAGAAGGAATGAAATAATAAAGATCAGAGCAGAAATAAATGAAATTGAGAACAGGAAAACAATAGAGAGAATTAACAAAACCAAAAGTTGGTTCTTTGAGAAGATTAACAAAATCGACAAACACTTATATAGACTGATTAAGAAAAAAAAAGAGATGCAAATAAATGAAATAAAAAATGAACATGTGAACGTTACTACTGATTTCATAGAGAAAAGAGAGATCATAAAAGCATACTGTGTGTGGGAGGTGGGCAACATGGGAATCCCAGTGGGTTCCGTGTAATATTTTAGGTAATCTAAGCACCTCTTAAAATATATGTATATATATATATATAAATAACATTTTTGTAAGCAAATACACATATATGCATATATATTTATATATCATTTTGCAAATGTTTGTATGTATTGTGAGAATTTTGATTTTTACCCATAATAAAAAAAAAATAAAAAAAATAAAAGAAATAAAGGGATAAGTATTGAAATAAAAAAAAAAAAAAGGATACTGTGAACAACTTTATGCCAAAAAAACTAGACAATATAGACAAAACAGAAAAATTCCTAGGAATGTACAAACAACCTACACTGACACTAGTTGAAATAGAAGACCTCAACAAACCAACTACAAGTAAAGAGATTGAAACAATCACCAAACTCCTCGCCAAAATGAAAAGCCCAGGATCAGACGGTTTCACGGGTGAGTGCTACCAAGGATTCAAATAAGATTTAAAACCAATCTTACTCAAGATCTTCCAAAAAATTGAACAAGAAAGAATGCTACCAAAAGTCATTCTATGAAGCCAATATCACCCTAATACCAAAGCCAGAAAAAGATATTATGAAAAAAGATTACAGATACATTTCTCTAATGAATACACATGCAAATATCCTCAATAAAATACATGCTAATTGAATCCAACAGCACATTAAAAGAATTATTAATCATGTTCAAATGGGTTTTATGCCAGGCATGCAAGGTGGATTCAGCACAAGAAAATCAATCAGCATAATACACCAAATTAATAATCAAAGAAAAAATCACATGATCTTATTGATTGATGCAGAAAAGGCATTTGACAAAATATAGAATTATTTCTTGATAAAAATACTACAAAAATTAGGAACTGAAGGAAACTTTCTCAACATGATACAGGCCATATATGAAAAACCCACAGCTAACGTTGTACTCAATGGTGAAAGACTGAAAGCTTTGCCGTTGAGATCAGGGACAAGGCAATGATGCGCACTGTCACCACTGTTTTTCAATATAGTGCTAGAGGTTCTAGCTAGAGCAATCAGGCAAGACAAAGGAATAAAAGGCATCCAAATTGGAAAAGAAGAATGAAAACTTTCACTATTCACAGATGATATGATTGTATACCTAGGAAATCCCGAAAAATCTACAACAAAGCTGCTAGAGCTAATAAATGATTTCATTAGAGTTTCAGGATACAAGATCAATATGCAAAATTCAGTGGTGTTTTTATACACTACTAACGGGTAATCTGAGAAAGAAATTAGGAAAAAATTCCATTTACAATAGCAATTAAAGAATCAAATAATTAGGAATAAACTTAACCAAGGATGTAAAGCACTTGTATTCAGAAAACTCAATAAATTGCTAAAGAAATTTTAAAAAAGACCTAAATAATTGGGAGAACATGCCATGATCATGGATTGGAAAACTAAATAACATCAAGATGACAATTCTACCCAACCTGATATACAGATTCAATGCGATTCCAATTAAAACTCCACCAGCATTTTTTAAACAAATGGAAATCAAAATTATCAAATTTATCTAGAAGGGTAAGAGGCCCTGGATAGCCAGAAACATCTTAAAAAGGAAAAGTGAAGTTAGAGGACTCTCACTTAGAAACTTTAAATCATATTACCTAGCTACAGTGGTAAAAACAGTATGCTATTGGCATAAAGATAGACACATAGACAAATGGAACCAAACTGATGGGTCAGAAACAGACCTTCTAATCAATGACCAAGTGGTTTTTGACAAGTCTGTTGAACCCACCCAGCTGGGACAGAACAGATTATTCAACAAATGGTGCAGGCAGAACTGGATATCCATAGACAAAAGAAAGAAAAAAGACCCATATCTCACACCTTATACAAAAATTAACTCAAATTGAATCAAAGACCTAAGTATAAACGCAAGTACAATAAATCTCCTAGAAGAAAATGTAGGGAAACATCTTCAAGACCTGGTGGTAGGTGGTGGAGTCTTAAATCTTACACTAAAAGCACGAGCAATGAAAGAAAATATGGATAAATGGGACCTCCTCAAACTTAAACACTTCTGTGATTCAAAGGACTTCATCAAGAAGGTGAAAAGGCAGCCCACTCAAAGGGAGGAATTCTTTAGAAACCACATATCCAATAAGGGTTTTATTTCCATTCTATATAAATAGATCATACAACTCAACAATAAAAGAGCAAGCAATTCAATTTAAAAATGGGTAAAAGACTTAAACAGACATTTTTCCAAAGAAGAAATACAAATGGCCAAAAAGCACATGAAAAATGTTCCATATCACTAGCTATCAGGGAAATGCAAATTAAAAAAAACAATGAGATATCATCTAACACTAAATAGAATAGCCATGATTAAAAATCAGGCAACAATAAGTGCTGGAGAGGATGTGGAGAAATAGGAACACTCCTTCACTGTTGGTGGAGTGTAAAATGGTGCAGCCTCTGTGGAAGACAGTTTGGCAGTTCTTCAGGCAGCTAAATATAGAACTGCTATATGATCCAGCAATTTCTTTACTAGGAATATATCCAGAAGAACTAAAAACTATGACATAAACAGACATCTGTGCATCGATGTTCATAGTGACATTATTCACAACTGCCAAAAGATGGAAACAACTCAAGTGTCCATCAACCAATGAATGGATAAACAAAATGTGGTGTATACATACAATAGAATACTAAGCTGCAGTAAGAAGGAATGAAATTGTGACCTATGTGATAACATGGATAAATCTTGAAGACATTTTACTAAACAAAGCAAGCCAGACACAAAAGGAAAAATTTTGCATAGTCTCATTAATGTGAACCAAATATGAAGAATAAACACATGAAGTTAAAACTTAGAGTATAGGTTATTAGGAGATAAGAACAGGACTGAGAAGAACTGCTTATATTTAATGTATGTAGAAGCTTTAAACAACTTGACTCTAAAAGTGTGGAAATGGAAAGAGTTGGTGGTAACACATTATACTGAATAGAAACTGATTTATAAATGGGATTGTGGATGAAAAATGTAATCTGAGGAAGAAAATGTCAATTGAAAGAAAGCTAAAGAATAATCTAGGGAATGAATAACAGTGAACCCAGAGGTGGGTGAGAATTGTGGTTGAGGGTATGAATGCAAAAATGTCCTTCTGTGGGGTGGAGCGGATGTACATCACTATTGAAAGGGTGGTAGGAATGTGGAGAAGGCTGGGAATACTGCATCTGATGTAACCTATAGACTGTAGTTAACAGCAATTATTTTCCTGATTGCCTGACAAATAGTAATTTACACAGATGTTCAGAAAATATTCCAGTAAGATGGAAGAAACATTTATCCTAACACCAAACAGAGGCCAGTTGAAAAAGGCACACTACTGCCTTCTTTTAATTTTCTTTCCCTATTGAATTTTAGCTCATAAGCTTTTGCTCAATTTCCTTTTCTTGGGGATCCTAGATTAAGATATTTATTATCAGAAGTAACCTAGGAAGCACATCCATTGTATGGAATTTTATATTTTAGTTTCTCTCAAGTCTGAGAGCAATAGGGTCCTCATTGCTGTAGGAATTGGAGGTAATTCCCCCTGACATGTGGTGACATCACAGTTACCACTGATTCAAATGAAGGAATCCAGGAATAGGGAAATCTTAGCAAAATAACATATGCAATGCATGGGATCACAATTAAGGGCTGACAATATCAGAGAAGCTGGAGAAGTTGTTGAAATGAAAGGCAAGTAATCAGAAGACCTTGTTTGGAATCTCCCCAACCCAATTATGAGCTTGAGCATGTTATTTACTTTTCTTTTTTCTTCATTTATAAATCTGGGATACTTATAATTGCATTGTCCATGTTATAAGGACAAGCAGATTTTGAAAATAAGTAAAATTCTATTCAAATGTCAGGGTAAATTGTATAGAATAAGCATTATAGAGTTTTGTCTCAAAATATAAACTTTTATGTTCTTCCATTTATTAAAAAAAATAACTGTTTTAGAGAAAGCAATAACTAGTTTATATGTTTTTTGGGGGGCGTTCAGACTATAGTTCCCAGTAAAACCAATTTTCTCTCTTCCTTCTCATACATTTACTCTCATTATCCAGTCCTGACCATAACCTGGGCATCATTTTCAGACAATTCAATTCTTCCACAGTTCTTTGCTCATACTCTTTCAACAAAGTAGAAGACTCCTAAACTGTGCTTTGCATAATCTACTACAGTATGCAACTCAAGTTTTACCTTAGTAATAAAGTGTTTCCTAGCTATTTTAATCATCTATTTATCTATTTCAATTGATTGCCTGAACCACAAAAGAACCTTATTTTAAATGAAAACATGCAAATTTTTGTTTAACAAAAGTTGTTATTTTTCTGTTTATGAGGGGATGTGCAGTAAATTTGTACCTGTACTGATAGGTAAAAACATGTACAAAACTGGTTGCCACAGCAGGGACTAGAATAAGAGGTAGGGAAGATTTGAATTAACACATGAGAAATATTATAAACAACTTATTCTGAAACAAACTAAAATTAAAAATCTGGGAACAATTTTCTTGCCTTAGACTTCTTTGGCATATCTTATTTTGTCTAAGTTCAGACCTAGAATGCTGTTGGTTCATTAGACTTTTTTCAACATAAAGTACATGCATTTTGACCTCACAAGATTGAATGGAAATGGGACCCTTGGTGTGTGTTCAAACTTCACAGGGTAAAAAGGATTTTCAACTTTGGCATAACTGCTTTTTAAGGACTTTTGATGGTTTTCACCATTTTAAGCAGCACATTTGACCAGCTTTACTTTTGGGAAATCTTTCAGTCCACAGAAAACATGAGAAGGAGGTTTGGGTTTATAATCTCTAAGGTAAACTAATTTAAATGCCACTTGAAAATTAAACAGAAAACAAAAGTATATTTCCACTCTTTAGACCACAATTGATATTCAACTATTGGGTAGAAAAAAAAATTAAAAATAAATGCCAGTAATGGTATTGCAAAAATCAAGACAGACTACTTCTCTCTATAGGAAATAAATAAATAAATAAATAACAGGAAACGCCTACCACCAGGAAAGCTTCAAAGCAAGGTGAAATTATTACTCTTTAGCAGTGACATAATATATTTATTCTGAGTGCTTACTAAACACAGAAAACTGCATTTAATTCAGAGTTAAATAAATTTATCTATAAGTTCATCTCCTAATAAGTAAAATTCTAACTAATCTATATTAAATGAGTAATACTTTCAAATAAAAGAACATTTCATATATGAGATAATTGCATTTTTCTCTAAAAAATTTGCTTACTTTATTTCTTTTGACATGCACATTTTCCCTCTTGCCTTCAAGCTTTTGCAAAGTTTTTTAAAACTTTATTTCAACTTAGAAAAAAATAAACTATCAGACATAAGGCAACCTAGCAAATTATGGAAACATTAATTTTAAAAAGTCCATCTAGACAGTTGTCTTATTTAATCTTAAATAAAATAAACCTTTTTTTTTAGTTAGGGCAGTAAAAAGAATTTATTTGGAAATGGGGCTTCAGAACAGAGTTTGTTGAGAAATGGGAGAACAGGATGGAAATACACACCAATTTGGTGTGGGCTCCTCTAGGCAGAGAGAGCCAATAAACATTTTAAATAATAATGTCCAATTATCTTTTAAAAATGCACCAAATGATTACTTCCATATCCATCAGAAGATGTCAAAATGAAGCAGATATTTTTCTGATGTGGGAAATTGGTGTAGGAAATAATAGCAATTCTATTCAATGTCATATATGGTTTTATTAGAGAAAAGTAAATTGGTAGATAAATCAATTGAATGATATGCATTCTAGGCAAATGATAAAAATATAAATGAAGATAAAAAGGTACAATTCAGAAGAAATTAAGGAAATGCACAAGAGTAGATATACATTGCTTTTTCCCTGCCTGTTTTGCTTCTCTACTTTGATATGTATGCAGGGTAAATTAAATATGTGGAATATTATGGGTTTAGAACACCTCAACCTGGAAATCAATGTGATTAAATTTAATGGGTAAGGAAGAAAATGAGGTGAGCGGTAAAGAGAAAGGAAATAAGATTAATTTTGAGAGAGGAGAAAACTTCAAAGCTGTATGGAGAGAAGTGTCTTGGGTAGAAAACTTGGGCTCCAGGAAAAACATAAAAAGGAATATTTTCTTAGAATAATTTCAAGAAATATTTGGTCCTGAAAAGTATAATTTCAGTATCAGGAGAGTAAGAAAAGAATGAAAATACACCTGAAAATATCCATTTTATAGCTATCAGTATTTATCCAAATTATAAAGACTATTTGATTCTCTCATTTGCAAAACAGGGCTAATAAGATTGTTGGATTTTTGTAAGTATTATATGAGTAAGTATGTGGAAAATGATGAGAATTGCATTTAGGAGATGGTAAGCACTAAATAAATATTCACTATTATTACTATTATTTCCCTTTTCAGTCTCAAATAATTACAATCAATTTGATATGAATTGTAATACTTTTCATTTTTATGTTAATATTTAATGTACTTATATTCACTATTTTGGCTACTATTATCAGATATGTAATGTATACTTAGCAATTAAGGAAAGGCAACGAGAAAAGAAGAGATTGATGCCTACCGCACACTATGTATGTGCCTATTAAATTAACATACACAACTGTGGGACACTGATAGTAGAAATGCACAAATTAAATGAAGAGGAAAGAGTGTCAGGTAAATTTATTATCTTGCCCTAGATTATATGACATGACTCTTTTCTTGTCTCTTGTCTAAATGCAAAGTCTATGCACTGACAATTTGAACAAATTATGAATGACAAGAAGAATATAAAGTGCTGCTACTGTTTGAAAAACTGCCTCAGAGAACTTAAATGAGAATTAATTTCCTGGCTGTTCAAAATGTCAATGATGAGATGTTTGGAAGTACTTTTGTGAATGTTAAAGGAGATAAAGATTTCCACAGGTTAAATGAGTTAAGGAAAGCTTGCTAGAGATGGAGCAGCAAATGTCTTTTTAGCATGGGTGTAATAAAAGGAAACAACAGTTTAGAGGCCTTTATCTACCATGATATATGAAATGAATTGCAAAGTCCCAAAGAGTAATTAAAATTGAGAGGGAATATCTCTGTTGAACTCACAGGGACACTGTGAGAGCTGTTATTATGATAATTTATTACTCAGAATGAGAAAGGACTTAGTGTAAGGAGAAGGCCTGAAGTGTAATCCCTCATCAGGTGTCCTGTCCTAAATTATTTATTGGGTGCAAATAGAAAGGGAACATCCCATATATCCTTCAAATGTATTAAAAAATAAAGGAGTCAATTATTAACAAAACTTTTTTCTAAAGAATGTAGTGAAAGACTAAATCCCAAGTCTTATAAAATAATAAATAGCAGAGTCAGTTTACATTTTAAAATTCAAGTTTTACATATTCTAATCTAATACCTGTGTGAGAAGAACGATGAAGATTGAAATATAAGTATTCCTGTTTGGAATAATCTACTGGAGTTAATGCTTCCTAAATATGCACATTGACTGTACCTTCCAGTATTTTCTTAGGCTTTGTTCAGAATTAGGAGACACAGGATGATCAAGCCCATTAAGAAATGCAACTTATAGTTTTATATTGGTTTTCCATAAATTTACTGTATAAATTTTTGTAACAAATAGAGAATAGTTATGTGATATCCCCCTAGTCCTAGCTAAATTTGAGCAGAGGAAATAATGGAAATCTATTTTATTTCTCAAATGTCTTTTGCTTTTTAAATGTAATCACCATGAGTGGCAAGATTTTCCACTAAAAAGTCTAAAAGTCTGTTCCTGCTGCCTAGCATGGTATATGTTACATAGTAGAAACTAAAAATATTTGTTGAATAAATAATTTTGTCTTTATTTTGCCATCAGTGTTTTGAAGTTTGTATTTCATGCAGTTGATTTCAGCTTTTGAAAAGCCCGATGCGCTATACAGAAGACAAGTGTATTATTATTTTAGTGAACAGATTAAGAATAGGAGCGATTATGAAGTGATGAAACCTGGCTGTGGACATACCTGGCGAATTTGTGTTAGTGTAAAACTATTGCTTGTCACTCCTGGTAACAAGCTCTCTGTATAATTCAGCTAAACATGAAATTTACGATCTTGTGAATCTATTCTTAGGAAAAAGAATATTGGAAATAAAATGCAGATGTTGGAAATGTAAATTCTAATTTCCTTAATTAATTGAAATTTTGAAGTGCAATTTCTGGCATTGTTTCCTGGAAGAATCATGTTCTTCAAGTTCACATGAACAAAGTGTTAAAATGATCTTAAACCTTTGGCAAAGAGAAAAGGTGTGCTTATAACTATGAACATATATGGGCAAATTAATTAGAATTGAATACATCCATGATATAAACTCAGGTTATTTCTGTAAAATAAGTTCTATGGTTTAAGTGATTATAGAATTACTAATATGTCATATTCTGAAAAATACTCTTGGGACTATTTATGAAATAATTATGTCTAGAATAAATAATTCAGTCACCCTTAATAATAACAAGTTTTTCATCAATCCATGTAATCTTTTATTTATTTAAAAAATAAATAATTAAATTCCAATGTATGCCAAGAGCCAGTCACAGCTGTGCATTGTATGAGACTCACTTTACAGGGAGCCTTCTTTCTTCAATTTTATTTATACAGTTATTATTATATAATCTTTTTATATGAATCAAAAATCACAAATTTCCATTTATTTTATTTTTCCATAATATTGTTAAATATATAATGTTTTCCAACCCAGAGTTAATAACTTGGATGAGAGCCATGAGATACTCATATTTAGTGCAAACAATTTAATAATCAAGATAAATAATATTCAATGCAGTATTTAAAAATAATGCAAAATTACACAACAAATAAAATATTAAGATTTTGAATAAAGACAGGATCCTAACCTGTATTCTTGTACAACTCACTGCAAACATTTCTCGTTAGACCTGACTATCAGGAAGGCAAGTTATACCAGGAAAAGAAATGCATCTTAACTAAACTTGCCTTTGCATCCCATCCACACAGTGGACGTACATTTTGCTTCATTCCCTGAGCAAATGCAACTATTAAAATCTTTCCCTTTCCCTTTCCCAAATAATCTGATATATATGGTCAGCCTAGTCATGTAAGAATTAGCATTAATTATTTTAAAATACAGTATAGCACCGATGCTTAAATACAATAATTTATTTCTACAATACTCATTGTGTTTTACACCATGCTTATTAATATTTCTGATGTTAACATGACTTTTTTTTCAGGTAAACCTTTTGAGCATTTAAGTGCATTAGATCATGGAAGCCACCAATAACATCACTGAATTTATTGTATTTATTGGGACTTTCCAAGAACAAGAAAATTAAATATTTGTGTTTTCTATTATTCTTATTTTGTTACAAAACTATTTGGATGGGCAACTTGATGATAATGATTTCTATCACACGCAGTCAGCTTATTGACCAACCCATGTATTTCTTCCTTAATTTCCTTGCTCTCTCAGATGTATGTTATACCTCAAAGGTGACACCCAAGCTAATTGCAGACCTGGTGACAGAAAAACGCACAATTTCTTATACTAGCTGCATGGCACAGCTCTTTGCCATACGGTTCTGTTATTTGTGTCTGTTCTCTTTATCTACATTAGACCAATCACAACTTTTCCAGAAAATTTTGCTATTTTCTATACCATCATTGCCTCCATGTTCAACCCTCTGATCTACATGCTGAGAAAATTTGAGATCAAGAATGCCTTAGGAAAATGTGATACCAGAAATCATTTTTAATTAGAAAGCAAGTAATCTGAAAAGCATTCTGCTACTCATTACACACCCTGTTCCAGTGATGTTTGCATTGTGTCAAGTTTATTAAAACATGAACTCTGCTGTTAGCAAAAATAAACATAGCCACTAGCATCAGTACATTAATATTATAATTTACCTTCAGCTATTTTTTTCTTTCTGTATCTTTGCCTGACCTTTTTAGTCATTCCATCCTTGTTAATGTCTTGTTTCACTCTTCTTTATACTTTTCCTTTGGATTTTATTCATAGGTCGCTACCTGGAGCCCATCTTTCTATACTTTGCTTTCATGAATGAATATCCAAACATACATAAGCTACACTAATACCAATCATCCCAGGCTTAAAAGGCCTATAAGTCTTGTGATGTTTCCTGTATTTCTTATCAAAATAAAAAAATGGAACATCAGAAATTCAGATCTATATTTATGAACGCATCCCATGCTGTTTTGTGAAAATTGCAACAACATAAAGACCAAAAATTATTTATGTACCGTCTAAGCAATAAGCATATTATATTTAAAGAAGTAATATATAGAAAAATTGGGAGGTTTTTCCTAAAAATATTTTAATGAGATCATTTTTAAAAATTACAATATTTTAATAATAATAATACATACATACTATTCATATGCTATACTGGAAATCCTCTACACTAAGCATTGAAAAGTTATTATTGGTAAAAAGCATGTTAGCCATGTATTTCATTATCCAACCTGACCAACATTGACAATAAAAGGCAGTGTTACTAATAATAATGCTCAAACAATAGACATAAAATGGCATAGTGACTCCACTGTTTGAGCATTATTATTAGTAACACTGCCTTTTATTGTCAATGTTGGTCAGGGATGTGGTGGGAGGTGTGGGAGGTGGGCAACATGGGAGTCCCAGTGGGTTCTGTGTAATATTTTGGGTAATCTAAGCACCTCTTAAAATATATGTGTATATATATATATATAACATTTTTGTAAGCAAATACACATATATGCATATATATTTATATATCATTTTGCAAATGTTTTTATGTATTGTGAGAATTTTGATTTTTACCCACAATAAAAATAAATTTAAAAAAAAATGGCATAGTGTCAGTGACCAGTATCCCTGGCTTCATTGAAATGTCTGGAAAATCTGGATACCCCAGTGAAAAGTTCAGTGCCAAATGAGGAATCTCCACTTAATATAACTACTTAGTGCCAATGGGATTGTAACGACAAGGGCAAATACTCATACTGACATGTCTTGATCCAAAGTATGCTTAAATTAATTTTTTTATTACCATCAAAATGTTAACTACAAATGTTCAACTACTTATCGAATGTCCATATGTCTCGGAAATTACACAGGTTTGAAAAGTGTTTTCATATAATAAATTAACAAAGTATAATGACAATAAAAATATTATAATAAAGTTTTATTTCAATTAACACAAGTATTTGTGAGAAATTAATATTTTTTCTAAGAAACAATAAATGCTAATATGGTTTGTAACCATAAATACTAATTTTGAAATAATAATTTAATTATCTTTATTTAACTGATGAGCAAACAACTCAGTAGATTAAAAAGTTTTTCAGAATCAAACTCTCAGCTAGAGAGACAAGCAGTCAGGTAAATAAATATATCTCATGTAACTTGATGACAACTGCTATTTTATTTCAAGTTTACCAGCAAGGGAGGTGTATTCATGAAAGACAGGTCAGGGATTTCTGTTTTGAGGGAAGACTTGTGTAGGAGAAAAAGTGGAATCTAGATTTGGATGAGATGTTTAGAATAGATAAAATAGAAGAATGTCTGGTTAAAGTTGTTAAGTAAAACGTATGATTGGGTAGTTAAATTCATATTACTTAAAGCGGACCACAATCTTGTTGAATTCTATCACAAAATTAGTCCCATATTTTCCCCAGGAGGGTCCCTAAAGATAGTCAAATATCTTTCCTTATTTATGAGACAATTTTCTTTCTCAGTAAAACTCCTTTTGATTGAGAAAATCCTTAAAAATTCTTGATCAAGATAAGATCTATCATATTGTAATTTTGGGTAAATCATTAATTGAAAGCATTACTTAGTTAATATTTTGGATTTGGATGTTTAAATTTGGATTTAGGCTTAAATATATTTCAAACATACGTGGCAATAATATTATTTCATTTTTTCTTGCTTTCTTTACTCCTTCCTTCCCTCTTTCCCTCCCTTCCCCCTGTCTCTCTTCTCTCTCTCT
>JAKSZT010019608.1:149129-183040 GCA_026826555.1 Tolypeutes matacus | reverse complement strand
CACTGATTATTTAAGAGTGTGTTGTTTAATCTCCCATCTATATGTGAATTTTCCCTTTATGTGCTGCTTGTTGATTTCCAACTTTATTCCATTATGATCATAAAAAGGGCTTTGTATAACTTCGATTTTGTTGAATTTGTTGAGATCTGCTTTGTGACCCAATAAATGGTCTATCCTGGGGAAAAATCCATGGGAACTTGAAAAGAATGTATTTTCTGCTGTTTTAGGGTGCAATGTTCTTTTTATGTCTATTATATTTAGTCTTTTTATCATATTATTCAAGCTCTCTGTTTCTTTATTTATCCTCTGCACAGATGTTCTATCCAATGCTGAGTCTGGTGTATTGAAATCTCCAATTATTATTTTAAAGATGTCTCTTTCTCCCTTAAGTTTTGCCAGTGTTTGCCTCATATATCTTGGCGTATCCTGGTTAGGAGCATATAAATTTATGATTGTTATTTCTTCTTAATGAATCATCCCTTTTATTAATATGTAATGTCCTTCCTTGTCTCTAATAATAATTTTAAAGTCTATATCATATGATATAAGTTTATCTACCCCAGCTTTTTTTGTTCCTTACTGCATACATGGGAATTTTTTTCCCAACATTTTACATTCAATCTATTGGTATTCTTGGGTCTAAGGTGAGCCTCTTGCAGACAGCATATAGATGGCTTACATTTTATTATCCATTCCACTGGTCTCTGTCTTTTGATTGGGTAATTTAATCTATTAACATTCAATGTTATTACTGTAAAAGCAGTTCTCTTTTCATCCATTTTGATCTTTGTGTTTTATCTGTCATTTTATTTTTAGACACTTTTATTTACTGTTACTGATACAATCATCATTTCCAGAATCTCTTTCAGACCTCTCTCTCCTGTCTTTTTCTTTTCAGTCTGTAACACCCCCTTTATATTTCCTGCAAAGCTGGTCTTTCTGTTAACAACTCTCACAGTTTCTGTTTATCTGTGAATATTCTAATCTTATCCTCATTTTTGAAAGATAATCTTACCAGATACAAAATTCTTGGCAGGCAGTTTTTCTCTTGCAGTATCTTAAATATATCATACCACTGTCTTCTTGCCTCCATGGTTTCTGATGAGAAATCAGCACTTAATCTTTTTGGGTATCTTTTATATTTTATGCATTGCTTTTCTCTTGCTGCTTTGGTATGTATTGTGAAAATTTTGATTTTTACCCACAATAAAAAATAAATAAATTTAAAAAAAAAAAGAATTATCTCTTTGCCTTGGCATTTGACATTCTGATTAGTATGTGTCTTGAATTTGGTCTATTCTGATTTATTTGGATGGCTGTATGTTGTGCTTTCTTGGACACAGATATCCATGTCCTTCATTATGATTGGGAAATTTCCCACCATTATTTCATCAACTATTCCTTCTTCCCCTATTCCTTTCTCTTCTCCTTCTGGAACACCCATGAAACATATGTTTGCATGTCTTTTGCTGTCATTAGTTCCCTGAGATACTGTTCAATTTTTTTCCATTCTTTTCTTCATCTGTTCTTTTGTATGTTCACTTTTGAAGGCCATGTCTTTGAGCTCACCAATCCTCTCTTCTGCTTACTCAGATCTGCTATTATATGTCTCCAGTGTATTTTTAATTTCATTTTTTCACCTTTCATTCCCATAAGGTCTGTTATTTTTCTTTGTATGCTTTCCAATTATTTTTTGTGTTCATCCAACATCTTCTTAATATCCTTAAAAAATTTAGCCGTCTCATTGAATTTATTAATTAGATTTGTTTGAACATCTATAATTAGTTGCCTCAACTCCTTTATGTTATCTGTAGGCTTAGCTTATTCCTTTAATTGGGCCATATCTTCCTGTTTCTTGCTATTGGTTGTAATTTTTTCCTGGTGTTTTCACATCTGGCTTGCTAGATGTATTCATTCTGAGTGCACTTTCTCACATTAATTTAGGGCTTTCTTGTCATTTCTCTGTTGCTGGTTGTGTATTAGGAACCAAGGTTGTAGTTGGTGCTGTAAGATATGGACACTGAAACTGCCCACTTTGCCCCAGGAATTAATGAAGCTTCTCCTAACTTTTTCCTCTGTCAGGAGTAGGGATAGAGCTGCAGCTGAGTATAATAATCCAAGTTGGGCAGGACAAGATTGTCTGTAGCTGCCCAGAGAGACTGATAAATCTTCACATCCTTTTCTACTGTACCTTGGACAGAGACGGAGCTATAGGTGTGGGCAGCAATCTATGCTGTGTGGGTCCAAATTGACCACATTTGCTCATGTAAACTGATATAACACCTGACCCCCTCCCTGCTAGGGATGTGAATGGAACCTTTGGAGTACCCAGCAATCTAATCTGTGTGGGTCGTATACACTTGCATTTGCCCAGAGAAGCTGAAGGAGTAGAGTCCCTTCTGCCCTTTAGAGGTGGAAACAGAACCAACAATGCCCAACATTTCAGTCCCTGTAGGCTGAAATTACTCACCATTGCCTAGAGTGCCTCCTATCCTATTAAGGAATGGGGTTGGATACACAGGCACCCAACAGTTCAATCCTTGTAGGATGAAAGTACCTCCTATTGCCAGGAGAGGCTGTGGAGACACCAGACACCTCCGATCTTATTGTGGGTGGGGGTGGATCCATAGGCCTCCAAAAGTCCAGTCCATGCATTCCAAAAGTCTGCTGTTGCCCAGAAAGAGTATGGAAACATCAGCCTCCTCCTTTCCTATGGGGGGGTTGAGGGTGGATCCACAAGTACCCACCAGCCAGTTTGTGTGTGCCAAAAGCACTTGCAGTTACCCAGATAGGCTGGGAAAACGCTGTCTATATCTTGTCCTATTGGGGATGGGTGTGGCACCACAGGTGTCCAAAGGTCAGGCCAAAAGTGCCTGTAGATACCCTGAGACTCTAAGGGAATTCCAGTCCCCTCCTAACCTAGGAGGGGACAGAGGTGGAGATGGACTCAAAGGCATACAATAAACCAGTTTGTGTGGGCTGAAAACTCCTATCATTGCCTGGAGTGGCCAAGGATACCCAGCACCTCTCCTATCCTATTGGAGTGCAGTCATGCAGCCCCAGGTGTCTTACCATTCAGTCTTTGTCAGCAGAGAGCACCTGCAGTTGCCAGGAGAGGCTGATGTAGGTCCCACCAGCTTCTTCTCTGCTGGAGGTGGACCTGGAACCTAGGCTGGGGCTGCAGTCCAATCTGGGTGGAAAGAAGCCAGGCTTTACCAGAACTGTGATTTTAAATGTGCCCCACTTCCGCTCAGGCTGGAGGCAGAGTCAAAATTGCAGCTACCATCCTCCTTCTGACCTGGATAGGCTCAAAGTTTACTTGTTCTTAGGATTAGCCCAGCCACACACTGTCTTCCTACCCAATTTTTGGGGAAATGGAGATTCCAATTCCAGCCATGGAATAGCTCCTAATGTAGCTTGCCTCATGGGCACCAACCTCCATGGTGTGGAGAGCTCTACTCATGAATCTTCTCTACAGTTGGACAGTCTCCTTCTTCCATACTTTCAAGGATGTTACAGGGTGTTCTTCTGGTCTACTGTGGTCCCCATACAGGTGCTTTAGGTAGCTCTGGGTTATTACTAACTGCTCTGTAGCATGAGCTGACTCCAGGAGCTCCTCACTCTGCAGTCATCTTGGATTCATACATATATATTTTAAGAAGTTTAGGTTACCTAAATGTTACTTTAAAAATATAGAGGATACCCATATATCATGCCCTTCCCTCTCCCACACTCTACCCCATTAACATCTTTCATTAATGTGGTACATTTGTTATGATTGATGAAATATTTTGAAGCATTGCTACTAACCATGACACATAGTTTACATTATATTTTAAAATTTGCACTGCACAAGCTTATAGGTTTTGACAAATTGTGGAATGGCCTGTATCCATCATTGCAAGTCATTCAAGACAATTCCATTGTCCCCCAAATACCCCACGTTACAGCTATTCTTCCCTCTGCCTCCCCTTAAAACCTCTGGTGGACACTGCCTTTATTTCAATGATAAAAGTTATTCCATTGCTCAAATAATAATAAGTTTATTTTAGATTATAATTGTATTCCTCCCTTATGCTTGTTCATTCCTCAACCTTGAGGATCTTGGAAAGGTGATGTCTACTCTGTTTCCAATTGACATAGGGCTTAGATCCCATGGGACAAATGGAAGCAACTGTCTTGCTTGCAGTTGTAGATACTTTGTTGGGATGTCTGTTGTCCATCATCGTTTTGTTTTTTAACCTAAGCAAGTCCAATGAACTGGAGAGTATGAGTTGCAACTCTGCTGAGATTCAGGGCTCAACTGTCAAATGAAGAGACCAAAAATTTGAGACTCTGGTACCTACATTTAATGAGTATATGACTATTTATAAGTTCAAATGAAAGGTGCAGAAGAGTCATGTGTAGGGAAATCATAAATAAGTCCAACCTTTTACATTGGGGAGCAATATTCCACAAAAGGCCCAGTGATAAGGTGCCAAATTCCTGATCTTGTCTGCTCTATTTATAATGTCTAGATGTCTCTAGAACCTTCAGGAGCCCTGCTGTTTGAGGCACTGTGTACTGTGGCAGGCAATGAGGTCATGTTGAGACATCCTATGTCTTAAAACATCTATTAGTCACTTCATAATTCTTATATTGTAGCCACAGCTTCTTTTTCTATGTAGGTATTTACATCAATTTTGAATAACAGATTTATAATATCCTTTGATGTTTTTGGAATTTTAAAACTATTCTTATCATACTATGATACCAGGACCTCCAGAACAACATTGTTTAAAAGGGTGACAATAGTTATGCTTGACTTGTTCCTTTTTAAGGGAAATATTTTTTATCTTTTCAACATTGAAATGTTAACTCTAAGTTTACTTTCTTCTTTCTTTCAGGTAATCTGTATCAGATGTGAGAAATTTTCTTATACTTTATTCTGCTAAGAATTTCTACTTCATTTTTAATTTTTTTGAAAACAATCATACGTATTTTTCCCATTTAGATGGTAGATCTCTAATTTAGAAGGATCTATTTTTGGTAAATAAATATCAGCTATGAATTGTCATATAGAGGTGATTTCATTTTGCTAATATTGTGTTTGGAATTTACATCTATATTCATGAGTTAGATTGGACTATAATTCCTTTCTTGTTTGGTTTTTTATTATTATTATTATTTTATTATGGGTAAAAATCAAAATTCTCACAATACATACAAACATTTGCAAAATGATATATAAATATATATGCATATATGTGTATTTGCTTACAAAAATGTTATATATATATATATATATACATATATTCTAAGAGGTGCTTAGATTACCCAAAATATTACACGGAACCCACTGGGATTCCCATATTAAGATTATACTGTTTTATGAAATGAATTAAAAAATATTCTTCTTAATTTATTTTCTGTAGGACTTTAGAGGATCTGAATGAACTGTTCCTTCAATATTTAGTAAAATCTGCTATAAAAGTTTGTATAATGGTGTTTTATATTTTAAATACTGCTCAAATTTATTTTAAATGCTTACAGAAAATTTTAGATTTTCTTCAAATTCCTGAATCACTGCTGATGTCTCATGTTTTTAATTTATAAAATTTTTATGAATTTGAAGAAATTTTATATTAAATGTAAGTGTGTTTTCAAATGCCATTTCCTAGTATTTTATGTGATATACATTGGTCAATATTTGTTTGTGAATTCAAATTTTTAAGAGGCTTAGAAAATTGTGTGGTATAGGAATTTACATTATTTTAAATCCCAATAGTATCTAGGTTAGAACTTCATAATCAACAATGTTTGAATATTAACACTAAAAGATACCCATAAATTTTATAAATAGTTTTCCATTAATTTAATTCCCTTCAAACTTAAAGAAAAGAATGGTTTTCATATAATTTTGGGGTGAGGAATTGTGTATGAAAAATTGTACACACATAGTAAGATTCTTAAGAGTATATTATGGTTGCATGTTTGTTTTCTATTTTTTCATTCATTTTATATTATTGCTATTTTATTTCTGTTCTACCAATTATTTAGTTTCTTATCTTGGATGCTTAGCTCATTAATTTTGAACCTCCAATATTTAAATAGTCACCATTTAGTATTATAAATATTCCTCAAATAATGCATTCATTTAATAATTACTTAACTAATGCTATTTTAAAGGGATTTTTTAATTGAAATTTAATTCACATATAGAAAACTACACAATCATAAGTTGCACTAAGTGAATTTTTAAATGAACATGCTTATATCACCACCATATAGATCATGGAATATAACATTTGCAGCAACACAAAAGATTCCTTCCTCTAGTCTCCAAAAGTAACTTAAATCCTAACATCCAATAAAATATTTAGATTTGTCTATTTTAAACTTCATACATGTGTAATCATATAAAATTAGCTCTTTATGTCATCTTTTTTCTGCATCATTATATTGCAAGATTATGACAGTTTTACATATCTTAGGCAGTGATAACTCCTTAGTTTCATTGTTGGTATTTTATTGTATGAATATACCATCATCTATTCATTCTTTATTTGAGTTATTAAGTTTGTGGTTGAGGAAATATGCGCAGATGGCATCAGATTAGGTAAGCAAGGCTCAGCTCTCTCACAAAAACAACAAAGAGCCAAAAGCTGCCTGAAATACCTGCTTTGGGTATCAGCAGACCAGGAGAGTGCTTCACAACTGCCAGGAGAGTGAGGGACTGAGAGAAGAAGAACCTGAAACAACAAACTGTGAATTACTAAATGTCCCAGCAACAGGCAAGGGCTCCCCTTGCCCATCCCCATTTATTTAGTGGGAGTAAAGCCCCTGGCTGTTTGTATCTGACTGAGAGGGGAGCAGATGTCTTCCTCCAAATCAGCTGTTACAAGGCAAAGAGCTGGGAGAGTTGGGGTCTTTCCTTCAGTGAATTCAGCCAGGTGAGCCCACTTTGAATCTTGGATTACACCAGACCAAAATAAAGGAAAATGGAGAGATATCCACTTCCATGTAAAGGTGCACAAAATAATGCCATCTGCTGGCCAGTCTGTAAAATGCATGGATGAAAATTGTACTTGGGCCTCTCTGTTCCCCAACTTCTGGGAGAAAATTTGTGGCCAATTAGTGAGACATTCTCATGATTTTGATAAGTTAAGCTGGGCCATTTTAGAGAAGTTGGATAAGTTGAACCAAATATGAAAGAAGATCTTTGAAAAAATAATAATAGGCAAGAGAGAGAAATTAGCCATCAGAACAAATTCACAAAAATATTCAGATGCCTAGATATGGGGAAAAAATTACAAGCCATAATAAGAAACAGAAAGAGAAAGCTCAGCCAAAAATCAAATCAAATATCCTGAAGATATACAGGATGTAAGACAATTAATCAGTGATAATCACACAAATCTATGAAATCAATTTAAAGAATTAAAAGAAAATGTGAATAAAGAGATAAAGAATATTAAGAAAATACTTGGTGAGCATAAAGAACGAATGGAAAGCCTGCAAAAATAAGTAACACATCTTATGGGAATGAAAGGCATGATGGATGAAATTAAAAATAAATCAGAGGCACATAAAAGCATATCAAATTCCTCAAAGACAGAATAAGTGATTTCAAAAACAGAACATCTGAACTGGAAAAGACAGGAGAACAGAAAGTGAGGAGAATGGATAAAATGGAACAGAGGAGAGTGGGTCCAAGATGGCGTTAGTGTAGGAGGGCACACACTGCAAGCTCCCAGAGTAAGGCTGATTGTGGACGGGGTCCTGCCCAGGGGTCTCTACTGTGCATGCGTGGAATGAGAAGCTTGGGACATCTATCTGCATGGATCAACGTCGTGGACAGAACCGTAGAGATTAGTGAGTTTTAACGCTCCCGGTTGTGTTTGGCACAGATGGCTGAGCCCCACAGTTAGGGAGGAAAAATAAAATAAAATAAATTGGCCATTTGGAGCCGCCAGCAGGGTGAAAAAGTTTTATTTTCTGGGGATCTAGCTGCCTGGCGCCCCTTGGAACTTGTGTGAACAGAACAAATGGGCTAATCAGCACCCGGTGAACCAGAGGGGTGATTCTGGTCAGGGAACAGAGCTGATTTCCCTAGCCACCCAGGGATAAGACCCAGGCCTCTGCAGAGCCAGGAAGAAGGGACAATTCCCAAAAGAGGGAGGGTTCTGTTGGAGGACAGGGAAGGGTATTTTTTATTTTTAGACATGGATCTGGCTGCCTGCACCGCCCCATAGCTTTGGGGAGCAGATAAGCTGACCTGAAGCAGCATTAGGCTGAGAGCAGATGCGAATCTGCACTCAAACTGATTTACTCAGCAGCCCGGTGACGCTCAAGCTCGGCTCCAGAAGGGGCAGAATCGGCCGTCTTTAGCACTCCTCACTGACTAACAACAGAGCTACAGCCTATCTGGGGAGTCTGGAAAGTGGGACATGCTTGATTAATTTTCATGGGCCCAGCTAGGGTCCCTTCCGTAAGGGGGTTGGTCTAGGGGAGGAATTATTTTGGGTCCTGCATTTGGCTAAAAAAATAAAAATTAAAAAAAAAAAAGTGAGGTCACCACAACAAATGAAAAATAAATTCTTTTTAATTTAGTTTAATAGCTAAAAGCTGATTCAGGACCTGTATATAGAACCCCTGTGGGGAAATTGATTGATAAACACAAGTAGGCAGGAAGGATCCACGTGGACCCTAGGGGAATCATTGACCCTCCTTAGCTCTGTTTGACTGCTTGCCTGTGTGGATCTTTGGTTTCTCTCTGTTTCTTTCTGGTCTCTTCCTATTCTTTCCTCTTTCCTCCCCACCTCCTTTTTCCTTCTATTTTTTTGTTTTTAAATTAGGTGCTGCCAGCTTGTTGCTTCTTTGCTGGGCTTCTTTTACAGTAATTTCCCACTCACTGTATATATTGATTCTATATTACAAACTCTCAATTATCCTTCCTGTGTCTTTCTGCCTTCTGTTTTCTATTGTGGCTTTTAGAGACAACATTTTTCCATAGGCCCACAAATTAAGGGTGTCAATTTCTATTCCATCTATTTTGTTTTCTTCTTTTTTTTCTTATTAGTATTAACTTTTTCCTTTCAGACCTTTCTTTACTATTTCTCTCGCTCCTCATAATTCTAGCCTTCTAAATCACTATATATATATTCCTCCATTTGTTTTCCCAGTCCATTGTAGGAACTCCATATTTTTTCCTAGTACTCTACACTGCCTACACAAGTTAAATATTCATCTCATTAAGTCTCATTTTGCCCCTCTTCTAACTTATCAATATTACTATTATCCTTCTGCCTTCCTTACATCTTTTGATTCCTCTGGCCCTAACCTTTTGCCTTCAAGGGAACATAGAAAGAAGCAAGGAAATAAAATAAGAAGAAAAACTGCCAAAGAGAAAACTTAACTCACACGCAGAACGAACAGCTAAATAAAATTCTAGAGCATAGAGAAAAGCTAATCAACTGAACAAACCCATCAAGATAATATGATGACCAGAGGGCAACAGAAAAATACAAATGACTCTGAGAAACTAGAAAACATGGACCAGTCTAATGCACAAAATAAAAACCAGGAATCAATGCAGAACATCAAACAACTAATCAAAGCTATCCAAACAAATATCATGGACCAACTTAAAGAACTGAAGGAAGAGATTAAGGATATAAAGAAGACACTGGGAGAACATACTGAAGAAATAGCTAACACACCTAAAAAGGTAATGGATATGATGGTGACCTAAGGCACAAGCCAAGAAATGAAAAAGACGCTGGACTCACATGGCAGCAGATTTGAACAGGAAGAGGAAAGAATTAGTGGTATGGAAGACAATACAGTTGAAATCAAAGAGATTGTAGAACAGATAAACAAAAAGATAGAAAAAATACAGCATGGTCTCAGGGAATTAACTGATAATACAACATGCACAAACATACGCATTATAGGCATCTCAGAATGAGAAGTGAAGGGAAAGGGAACAGAAGGAATGTAGAAGGAAATTATGGATGAAAACTTCCCAACTCTATTGAGAGAGATGGATATGCAGATCCAGGAAGCACAGCGCACCCCAAATAGTATAAATCCCAACAGACCAACTCCAAGATATATACTTGTCAAAATATCCAATGCTTAAGACAAAGAGAAAATATTCAAGGAAGCAAGAGAAAAGAGAACCATCACATACAATGGAAGCACAATAAGATTACGAGCTGATTTCTCAGCTGAAACCATGGAGGCAAGAAGAGAGTGGTATGACATAGTCAAAACACTAAAAGAAAAAAACTTCCAGCCGAGAATTCTCTATCCAGCAAAATTGGCATTCAAAAATTATGGAGAGTTCAAAATATTCACAGATAAACAGCAATTAAGAGAATATGTCAAGAAGAAACCAGCACTTCAAGAAATACTAAAGGAATCTCTACAAGTTGAAAAGAAAAAACAAAGGAGAGAGAGTTGGAGGAAAGTTTAAAAACAACTGAAAAGTCAAAAAGAGAAACAAATCAACATATGACAAACATTAACCCAAAGAAAAAATGGCTGAAGTAAGAAATTTGTTACGAGTAATAACACTGAATGTTAATGGATTAAATTCACCAATCAAAAGGTAGAGATTGTCAGAATGGATAAGAAAATATGATCCATCTATACGCTGTCCACAAGAAACCCACCTTTGACCCAGGGATTCAAGGAGGCTGAAAGTGAATGGCTGGACAACCATTTTACAAGCTAACAATAGCCAAAAAAGGACAGGAGTAGCTATTCTAATATCAGACAAAATAGACTTTAAATGCAAAACTATTGTAAGAAACAAAGATGGACACTACATATTAGTAAAAGAAGTATTCTCTCAAGAAAAGAGAACAATCATCAACATTTACACACCTAATCGAGGTGCCTCATAATACATGCGGCAAACTCTGGAAAAACTAAGAAGAGAAATAAATTCCTCTACAATTATAGCAGGAGACTTCAACACACCACTATAATCATTAGGCAGAATATCGGGGCAGAGAATCAATTAAAAAATTAAGTCACTCAACAATACATTAGGAGACTTGGACTTAATAGACATATACAGAACACTACATCCAAATACAGCGGGGTTTACATTCTTCTCGAGTGCACATGGGACATACTACAAAATAGACCACATACTAGGCCACAAAACAACACTCAATGAATTCAGAAAGATTGAGATTATACAAAGTAATTTCTCTGACCACAACAGAATGAAGTTGGAAATCACTAAGGGCCAAAGAAACAGGTCAGGCACAAGAATATGGAAGTTAAACAACACACTCTTCGACAAACAGTGGGTAAAAGAGGAAATTTCAAAAGAAATCAGTAACTACCTTGAAACTAATGAAAATGACAACACAACATATCAAAACCTATGGGATGCAATGAAAGTAGTCTTGAGAGGGAAGTTCATAGCCATAAATTCATATATTAAAAAAGAAGAAAGTGCTAAAATTGAAGACCTAACTGCACACTTGGAGGAATTGGAAAAACAACAACAAACTAAACCTAAAGGAAGTAGAAAGCAGGAAATAACAAAGATTAGAGTGGAACTAAATGAAATAGAGAATAAGAAAGCACTGGAAACAATAAACAAGACCAAAAGCTGGTTCTTTGAGAATATCAACAAAATTGACAAACCCTTAGCCAGACTAACAAAGAAAAAGAGAGAACAGATGCAAATATATAAAATAAGGAATGAGCAAGGTGATATCACTACTGACCCCACAGTAATAAAGAGTATCATAAGAGGATACCTTGAAAATTATATGCCAACAAGAATGGCAATTTAGAGGAAATGGACAAGTTTCTAGAAACCCAAAAACAGCCTACATTGATGAAAGAAGACATAGATGAACTCAATCGTCCAATTACAAGTAAAGAGATAGACTCACTCATTAAAAACCTCCCAACTATGAAGAGTGCAGGACACAATGGCTTCACAGCTGAATTCTACCAAACATTCCGGAAAAACCTAACACCAATTCTACTTAAGCTCTTCCAAAAAATAGAAGTAGAAGGAATATTACCTAAATCATTCTATGATGCCAACATTACCCTAATACCAAAACCAAATAAAGATACCACAAGAAAGGAAAATTACAGACCAATTCCTCTAATGAACCTAGATGCTAAAATCCTTAACAAAATACTTGCTAATCACATTCAACAACATATCAAAAGGATTATACACCATGACCAAGTGGGTTTCATCCCGTGTATGCAAGGATGGTTCAATATAAGAAAATCTTTCAATGTAATACACCACATAAACAGATTGAAAGAAAAAAATCACATGATCATGTCTATAGATGCAGAAAAAGCATTCGACAAAATACAGCACTCTTCCCTCATAAAAACACTACAAAAGATAGGAATAGATGGAAACTTTCTGGAAATGATAAAGATTATATATGAAAAACTCAAAGCTAAAATCATTTTCAACGGTGAAATCCTTAAAGCCTTCCCTCTGTGATCGGGAACAATGCAAGGATGCCCACTATCACCACTCCTATTTAACATTGTCTTAGAAGTACTTGCACAAGCACTGAGACAAGAAAAGGATATAAAAGGCATCTAGATTGGAAAAGAAGAAGTAAAATTTTCATTATTTGCAGAAGACATAATCCTATACATAGAAAGCCTTGAGAAATCTACAATAAGGCTTCTAGAACTTATAAAGGTGTTCAGTAATGTTGCAGGCTATAAGATCAACACTCAAAAATCAGTAGCATTTCTGTACACCAATAATGAGCAAACTGAGTAGGAAATCAGGAAAAAAATACCATTTACAATAGTAAATAAAAGAATCAAATACCTAGGAATAAATTTATCTATACAAGTAAAGGACTTATATACAGAAAACTATACAACACTGTTAAAGGAAATCAAAAAAGACTTAAATAAATGGAAAAATATTCCCTGTTCATGGATAGGAAGAGTAAACATCATCAAGATGTCTATCCTTCCCAAACTAATCTACAGATTTAATGCAATCCTAATAAAAGTCAACACTATATTTTTTAAGGAACTGGAAAAGCTAAACACAAAATATATTTGGAGAGGCATGAGACTCCGAATTGCCAAAGACATATTGAAAAAGAAAAATGAAGTTGGAGGTATCACACTACCTGACTTTAAAACATACTACAAAGCTACAGTGATCAAAACTGTGTGGTACTGGCACAAGGATAGACCTACTGACTAATGGAACCGAATTGAGAGCTCTGATATAGATCCTCACATATACAGTCATCTGATATTTGACAAGGCCACAAAGCCCACTCAGTTGGGAGAGAAGGGCCTCTTTAACAAGTGGTGCTTGGAGAACTGGATATCCATATCCAAAAGAATGAGAGAAGAATACCATCTCACAACTTATACAAAAATCAACTCAAGATGGATCAAAGATCTAAATATAAGAGCCAAGAACATAAAAACCTTGGAAGATAATGTAGGGAAGCATCTACAGGACCTTGTAATAGGAAATGGTTCCATGAACTTCACACCCAAAGCACGAGCAGCAAAAGAAAAAATAGATAAATGAGATCTCCTCAAAATTAAAAACTTCTGCACCTCAAAGTATTTTATTAAGAAAATAAAAAGGCAGCCTACCCATTGGGAAAAAATATTCAGCAACCATATATCTGATAGGAGCCTAATGTCCTGCATATATAAAGAAATCCTACACCTTGAAAATAAAAGGACAAACAACCCATTTAAAAAATGGGAAAGTGACCTGAAAAGACACTTCTCCAAGGAAGAAATACAAATGGCTCAAAAGCACATGAAAAAATGCTCAACATCGCTTGCTATCAGGGAAATGCAAATCAAAACTACAGTGAGATACCATCGTAAAACCATCAGAATGGCAGCTACTAAAAAAACAGGAGACACTAAATTTTGACGAGGATGTGGAGGAAAAGGAACCCTCATCCACTGCTGGTGGGACTGTGGTATGGTCCAGCCACTGTGGAGGACAGTTTGGCGGTTCCTCAGAAAACTTACAATAGATCTTCCACATGATCCAGCAATTCCACTGCTGGGTATATACCCAGAAGAACTGAAAGCAAAGACACAAACAGATATATGCACACCAATATTCATAGCGGCCTTTTTCAACATTGCCAAAAGTTGGAATCAGCCCCGGTACCCATCAACAGACGAATGGATAAGCAAATTGTGGTACATACATACAATGGAATATTACTCAGCTGTAAGAAGGAACAATGTGCTAACACATGGAATAACTTGGATGAATCTTGAAGACCTTATGTTGAGTGAAGCAAGCCAGGCACTGAAGGATGAACAGTATATGACCTCACTGATCTGAACTGAGGAAAGTGAGCAGTCTCTGAGAACCATTGTCTGAAAGATAGGTTAACAATGGAGAGTAAGAGAAGAGCATGCTTTGAGCCATCACCCATGTGGACATAATCTATGTTAAAGGGATAGAGTATGTTTGCATGTTGGGGGATGGGGCAAATGAGTGGTGGTGTCCCTGGGTTTGGTGGTTCAGCACTGGTGGGTGGGTGGATTAGGAAGGGTAGTTTCAAATCCCCAGGGCATGTAACTGTGAATCTTGACATTCCATGTGTAGGGAGAGGGTGGTATCATGGGATCTGGGTGGCTGGGGGGAAGGGAACAGTCAAGATCTAATGGGGTATTTGGTGGTCATGGGGAAGGTTTTTCATTACATTACAGTAATGGACACAGGACATGGTAAATATCATCAAAATTATTAAACTGTATCATCTAATATATAAACTATACTGTAAATCTTTGACAATGTTTAGTTGCTGTATTTTGCTATCTGTATAACAGTTATAACAATGCTAACATTCAAAAAAAAGGGGGGGGTTAATATGGGGTGGGGAAGGGTGGGTCGTTTGGTATCTGGGAGTCTCCAGCACTCTGTATGTGACTTTGCTGTGACCTAAAACTTCTTTGAAAATCAAATGAAAAATTGGGAAACAATGGGGATTGAGAGGGGGAAGGTGTCATGGTACACCAGACATCCGAACACACAGTGATAAAAGGAAGGAAAGAAAAAAAAAAAAGAGAAAGGAAAAGAAAATGAATATATATATATATATTTAAAGGCATTTCCTTTGCCTTTTTGCCCATTTTTTGAATGTCCCAATCTGCTAATTATATTTTATATTGTTTTGTTTTGTGTTTGATTATTTGTTTTTTTTTCCATCTCTTTTTTTCCCCCTGAGTTTCCTTATGTTTGTCTCTTGCATGTAGGCTTCTAATACTTGTTTCTTTTTCCTAGTAAGTGTATTTGATTTTTTTATGGACTAAATATTCATGAAGGATTTGGTTCACAGAAGGGTTACAATGGGAACTGCAAGGGATTTTTTGTGGGGGGTGTCTGGGAGGGGGGTTTCATGGGAATTAGTTCATTCAAATATACATGAAAGATATACAAAATCATTCAAAAGATCAAAAGATGGGGCATGGTCACGATGGGTAGACAATCACACAATAAATGAGGGAATCTGAATTCCAAGCCTGGAGAGCTCTGCCACAGTCTCCAAGGGAGCAGCAATAGTCCTCTGAGTGCAGGGACAGTATCTGTCAAAAGAGGATGACACACTGATGTGTTCTTTTTATTGATGACTACCCTTGTGAGTCTTTGCTCTTGTAACTGAGACTTAGCCTGCACTTGTGGGGTGCCTAAGGGTTGCTAGCTGGGAGCCTACTTGTTGCTCAAATGTGGCCTCTTTCTAAGCCAAACTCAGCATATGATTGCACTATCTTCCCCCCAACGTGGGACATGACTCCCGGGGATTAGCCTCCCTGGCAACGAGGGATTAATACCAAGTGCCAACTGGCAACACAACTGGAAAAAGACCTTGAATTAAAGGGGCAAAATGTAAACACAAATGAGTTCAAGTGGCTAAGAGACTTCAAAGAGAGTTGGGAGGTCATCCCAGAAGTAACTCTTATGCACACCTCAGTAGGAGCTCATAGAACATCTAAGTGCCTATCACCCTACACAGAGGGACTCCTGAGAGCTCTGGAGACACCCAGGTTCTATATAAGTGGGGATAGACCCAGAGACTGATGCCTTATCAGTGGGCTCTATTTTGGAATCTGTGCTCCTGAGAGTGACAGAATTGAACTCAAATAAGTCCTCCCTGCAAATGGTTCATCAGTCCCTTCTATTCAAACCTATATGTGATGCTGAAGTTTTTAGATATACTTCCAGAGACTGGAGGCTCTGGCCTACCCATGTGCCAGGTGTGCATGGAATCTCGGTGGAGCTGCAACTCCTACCTTACAGCTCAATGGACTCATCCAAGTCACCTGGTGAGGAGACAACGATGGGCAATGGCCATCCCATGGAATGCAGAGGGCCTGCATCTGCAGGCAGGATCATCCCACCCACCTTATCCATGGGATATAAACCCTCTCTCACTTGGAGGTGGAGTGGACATCATCATCCCAGTCCCTTCAGGATTGGGGGAAGACCTATGGACTAGAGTGGACTTGATGGCATTCTGTTGTTCACATATGGTGATTCTAGCAATGGAAGAAATTATAACAATGAGGTGGAGCCAGTGGCCACTAGACACTTTTGGGGCAGGTAGGGGAGGAGCAGCTGAAATACAGTGGCTTCTTTGGGATTTGGAGGTTGTCCTGAGTACCATTGTGGCAATGGATGTAGGTCATTTTAAATCAGCACACACCACTCAGAACTGTGTGGGAGAGAGTGTTGTCTACCATGTGAACTGTGGTCTATGGTTGGTGGCAAGGACCCAGGATGTGTAAATCCATTGAGGGTGGTGGGCCACACTTGTGGGAGATGTTTATGTGGGATGTGGTGGCAGGTGTGGGAGGTGGGCAACATGGGAATCCCAGTGGGTTCCGTTAATATTTTGGGTATCTAAGCACCTCTTAAAATATATTTATATATATACATAAATTTCATTTTTGTAAACAAATGCACATATATGCATGTATATTTATATATCATTTTACAAATGTTGGTATGTATTGTGAAAATTTTGATTTTTACCCACAATAAACAAAAAAATGGAACAGAGTCTCAGGGACCTGAAAGGTGATGCAAAATGCAAAAACATATGCATGGTTGATGACCCAGAAGGAGAAGAAAATGGAAAAGGGGCAGAGAGAATATTTGATGAAATAATGACTGAAAACTTCCCAACCTTTATTAAAGACATAAATATCAATATCCAAGGACAATGACCCCAAACAGAATAATTCTAAGTAGACCTACCCTCAAGACATCTACTATTCAGAATGAAAAATATCAGAGTTAATGGGAAGATTCTGAAAGCAGCAAAAGAAAAGAAAAGCATCACATACAAGGGAACCTCAATATGAATAAGTGCCAGCTTCTCATCAGAAACCATGGAGGAGAGAAGAAAGTGGTTTGATGTATTTGACGTCTGAAAGGGAAAAACTGCCAACCAACAATTATGCATCCAGCAAAATTGTCCTTCAAAAATGAAGGACAGTTCAAAGTCTTCACAGACAAGCAAAAACTGATAGAATATTTTAAGAACAGAATTACAAGAGATAGTGAAGGGAGTGCTGCAGCCTGAATGGTAAAAACATGGGCAAGAGACTTGGAGAAGATTGTAGAAATGAAGATTATTAGAAAGGGTAAATTAAAGGTAAAAATATAGCCAATAGTATGCTATAACAAAAAAAAAAAGAAAATGTCGAAATTGATGAAATAAATAATGCCTTTACAGTAATAATATTGAATGTCAATGGCTTGAACTCACAATCAAATCACATAAAATGATAGAATGGATTTTAAAAATACAAGTTATCTCTATGTTGTCTGTAAGAGATTCATCTCAGATATAAGGACACAACAGGTTAAAAGGGAAAGGTTGGAAAAAGATATTCCATGCAAACTGTAACCAGAAAAGAGCCAGAGCAGCAATATTAATAACGGGCAAAATAGGTTTTAAATGCAAAATGTTATAAGGCTGGAAGAAGATTATTTTATATTAGTAAAAGGGGTAATTCAGCAAGAAGAAATAACTATACTAAATTTTTCATCACCTCGCCTCAGTGCTCAAGATATATGAGATAAACGCTGGCAAACCTGAAAGGAGTAATAGTTGACTCTACAGTAGTAGTTGGAGACTTCTAAACACCACTCTCAACAGAGGACAAAGTGTATAGAACACCCAAACAGAGGACAAGAAAAGAAACAGAGAGCTTGTATAATGTGATAAATGAACTAGACTTAACAGATATCTATAGAGCACTACACTCAAAAAGAGAATGATACACACTCTTTTCAAGTGTGAATGGATAATTCTCCAATATAGACCATATGTTGAGTTATACTACATGTCTCAATGATTTAAATGATTGAAATTATACAAAACACTTTCTCTGATCATAACAGATTGAAGCTGGAATTCAATAATGGATGGAAAAAGAGAAAATTCATAAATACTTAGAGATTAAACAACACATTCTTAAACAATCAGTGGATCACAGAAGAAATTGCAAGAGAATTCAGCAAATATCATGAGATGAATGAAAATAAGAACAAAACATATAAAAATCTATTGGACATCGCAAAGGCAGTGCCAAGAAAGAAATTTATAGGCACCAATTCTTATATTAAAAAAGAAGAAACACCTAATTTTAAAGACCTAAGTACACACCTGGAGGAACTAGAAAAAGAACAGCAAACTAATTCCAAAGGAAGCTGAAGGAAAGAAATAGTAAAGATCAGAGCAGAAATAAATGAAAGACTGAAAGCTTTCCCACTGAGAACAAAGAAACAATAGAGAGAATCAACAAAACCAAAACTTGGTTCTTTGAGAAGTTCAACAAAATCAGCAAACCCTTAGCTAGATTGACAAAGAAAAAAAGAGAAGATGCAAGTAAATAAAGTCAGAATTGAAAGGAGAGACATTGCCACTCACCTTGCAGAAATAAGAGAGATCATATGATGATATGATGAAAAACTGTATGTCAGAAATCTAGAAAATGTAGACGGGATGGACAAATACCAAGAAACATGCGAATCTCCTATAATGACCCTAGAAGAAATAGAAGACATCAACAAACCAATCATAAATTAAAAGATTGAAGGAGTCATTAAAAACTTCCTAAAGATTAAAAGACAGGGACCTGATGGAGTCTCGGGTGAATTCTACCAATCATTGAATGACGACTGAATACTGATTTTGCTCGAGATCTACCAAAGTTTGAAAAGAAAAGAATGCTACCAAAGTCATTCTTTGAAGCCAAAATTACACTAATACCAAAGCAGATAAAGATAGTATCTAAAAAAGAAGATTACAGTCCAATATCTCTAATGAATATAGATTCAAAAATCCTCAACAAAATACTTGTAAACAGAATTCAAAAGTATATTAAAAAAATTATACACCACGATCAAGTGGGATTTATCCCAAGTATTTAAGGGTGTTTCAATACAAGAAAATCAATTAGTGTAATAAACCACAATTGAGAAATTGAAGAAAAATCATATCATCCTCTCAATTCATGCCAAAACGGCATTTGACAAAACACAACACCCTTTCTGGATAAAAACACTCAAATGATAGTAATAGAAGGAAGCTTTCTCAGTATGGTTAACTGTATATATTAAGAAAACTTCAGCTAGCATTCTACTGAAAGTTGAAAGACTGAAAGCTTTCCCATTGAGATTAGGAACAAGACAAGTATGCCCACTGTCACCGTTATTATTCAATGTTGTGCTAGAAGTTCTAGCAAGAGCAATTATGCTAGACAAAGAAAAGGCACCCAAAAGGGAAAGGATGAAGTAAAACTTTCACTATTCACTGATGAAGTGATCTTATATCTAGAAAATCATAAGAAGTCCACAACAAAGCTATGAGAATTAATAAATGGATACAGCAAAGTGGTAGGATACAAGGTTAATAAGCAAAAATAATAGCGTTTCTCTACACTACTGAAGTGCAATCTGAAGAGGATATCAGAAAATAATTCCACTTACAATATTGACTAAAACTGTCAAATTTTTAGGAATAAACTCAATCAAGGACATAAAGGACCTGTATTCAGAAAACTACAAAACATTGCTAAAAGAAAGTGAAGAAGACTTACATAAATGGAAAGACTTTCCATGTTCATGGATTGGAAGAAAAAATATCATTAAAATGTCAATTCTAACCTAACTAATTTACAGATTTTATGCAATCGTAATAAAAATCCCAAAAACCTTTTCTGCATAAATAAAAAAGCTAAAAATCATATTTATTTGGAATAGTAATGGGCCCTGAATAGCCAAAAATGTCTTTAAAAAGAATAATGAATTTGGAGGACCTCACTTCTTGACTTTAAACATATTACTGTATCTTCAAGATCTGTGGTAGATGGTAATTTCTTAAACCTTACATCCATAGCATCAGCAACAAAAGAAAAAATAGATAAATGGGACCTCCTCAAAATTAAACACATTTGCACCTCAAAGGGCTCTGTCAAAAGGGTGAAAAGGCAGCCATCTCATTCAGAGAAAATATTTGACAATCACATGATAAGCTATTAATATCCATGATATATAAAGAGATAATACAAGTCGACAATAAAAAGACACATTATCCAAATAAAATATGGGCAAAAGACTTGAAAAGACAACTGTTCAAAGAAGCTATACAAATTGGAAAGAAACACATGAAAAAATGTTCAGTATCACTAAGGATTAGGGAAATGCTAATCAAAACTACAATGAGTTATCATTTGACACCTATTTAGACTGGCTGCTATTGAAAGGTCAGAAAACTGTAAATATTGGACAGGATGTGGAGAGATAGGAACACTTATTCAATATTGGTGTAAAAGTAGAATGATACAGCCAATGTGTAGGACTCTGGCAGTTCCTAAGGAAGTTGAATATAGACTTGCCATGGGACCCAGCAATACCATTTCTAGGTAAATACCCAGAAGAACTGAGAGCAGTGAAAAAAATATACATCTGCACACTGATATTCATAACAGCATTATTCATGATAGCCAAAAGTTGGAAACAACCCATGTATTCATCAGCTGATGAATGGATAAACAAGTTGTTGCCTATACACATGATGGAATATTATGAAGCAGTAAGAAGAAATGAAGTTGTGAAACATATGACAACATGGATGAACCTGGAGGACATTATGTTGAGCAAAGCAAGCTTCACACAACAGGACAACGACTGTATGATTGTGCTATCAAGATCAAAATTGACTTGTTTTTAAGAGTTTGTGGCTATTCAATGTTCTCTGAAGTCCCTATCTTTTGGTGATATGTAAATATTTCTGTAGATTGTATCTAGAATTGTATTTCTGGGACATTGGAACATGATATGGTCAATTTTCAACAATTATTTTCCAAAGTATGTTGTTGTTGTATTGATTTTCACCCACCAGTAATTCATGAGCATTCTAATTGTACCAAGTTCTTGCAAACACATGTTATATTTAATTTATCTATCTGTTGGCTGATGTTTTAAAATCATCAAATGAAAAGATAGTATTGAATATCAGCCTGATATGTACATATGTTGTTATTCCCTGGTCTCTTGGCTAATCCACCACTTAGATGTCTCTCTGAATATATAAACTGTCATCCCACTCCCACTACATCATCCAGTTTTCTGAATGTTCCTGTCAGAAGGTTTGGTCAGATGCAATTTATAATGGCACATTCTATGAATATGGGATATCTTATTATCTTGTTAAACATCTACCATTGAGTCTGATCAAATAACATTTCATAATAAAAATAAATATGGTAGTGCATGCAATTCCAAGGAATTCACTTGTCTTACCATGTACACTGTACATTGTTGTAGCTGGTATGACAGAATGGTGGAATATCTTAATGAATATTATAGTACAATTTCAGAGAATTCACCTAGAAAATCTGGGGCTTTATCTATAAGGACATACTGACCAATGTTATTTCTTCCATAACCAGAATGATGTCAAGGGATATTAATAATATCAAGGGTATCAAGGGAGGTAAGTGCATTTACCTTTACACTAAAAACCCACTTAGTGAATTTTTGCTTTCACTCCCACCATTTTCAGCTCAACTTTCTAGGTCTAAGTTACAAAGGTTATGTTTTGAACAGAGAATACAGAATTGAGTTTATTGAATTAGTAATCGAAGATACAACCTGGAAATTTGGAGTTTCTCATACCTTTACTAAACAAACAGATAATTAAGGGGATGGATTGATTGATACTGATGAGTAGAGGAAATTTGGTGGAAGCATCACAATGAGCACTGAGATGAACAATATCCTCTATCCATGGAATCTTCTAAGGAAATTATTAAAATTATCAAGACAAATGCAAAAGATATTGAAAAATTAAGCAACAAATAATGTAAGCTATAAAGACTAACAAAATGTCATGACTTATTGCAGCAATAAGGACTGTTGTAACAGTTCATACTTTTTGCTTGTTAGATTTATATACTAATATATATATATATTATCTAATTAAATTTTCCATTATTCTTACTTGACAAAATACATTTTATTAGTTAATTTTGCAATTCAATCTTTATTTTACTGATTCTTCAAATTGTATTGTACCCAAAATTAAAGAGAAACAAACATTTTGCTTAACATTGTCCACATAGGTCTTCAAAGGTAACGTTATGCTGTATTTCTCCTTATGTGTGAAAAGTGATTATATCTTTGTAGATTCATCTTGTCCAATTGGAGGAGAGAGATGTTACAGTTTTATTATGGAGTTTCAATAAATATAGAAGAGTTTTAATGAATTCTGAGTAGCTGAAGGGGTTAAAAGTTCTTTTTTTTTTTTTTTTTTTGGACTCAGCCAAAAAAGTTACCCTTCTAAGCTCTGTTCTGTGTTACTTGGGACTGAGAGTTCAAATATTGAATTCCTAATTTATCAGATGGCTTCCTATTAATTTTATCTAAGAAATTTGCAAGAGAAGGGAAAAAAGACATCATTATGTCTCAAAATAAAATGTTAAAATAAGATGAGGATGACATGGCAATTGTGTGAAGAGTATGGAGGAACAATTAATATGTGAAAATAAATAAAAATTAATGAAACATGGAGAAGTCTCTTTCAATGCTAAAGATTATACTTTGTATGTCATCCCATATTAATTTTAGGGTTCAGTGTTGCATAGACATATATTTCACAAAGCTACTTCCCTTCCAAAATCAACCATGTTACCACATTTTCCAAAAACCATTACTCTTTTGAAGTTTCTGGGAGTATAAATCAGAAGATTTAACATGCTACACCATTCTGCATCATGTATAAAATAGCACTTTGCATGAAAAAGTTATGGCAGGTATAATGTAAATGAAGAAAATAGGCAAAAAGAATGGAATAACAACAGTTAAAAAAGAACTACCAGTGGAACAAGCTTTGCTACAGTATTCTGCAGGGTAAGCCCTGATGGTGTATATTATCAGAAAATAAGATACAACCAAATTCACAAAAGACACCAAAGCAATTAACCCTGAATTCACTATTGCCAAGAGACCAATTCTTTACTTTTAATTTATTAATTTATTTTTTTTATTTTTAAAGGAGCTTCAGATTATGTAATTGTTACATAAAAAATATAGGGGATTCCCACATACCCCACCCCTTACCACTCCCACACTTTCCCACGTTAACATCTTTCATTAGTGTGGTACATTTGTCATAAGTGATGAACACATATTGAAGCATTGCTAGTAACCATGGGCTATAGTTTACTTTATAGTTTGCACTTTGCACCACACAATTTTATATGTTTTGAGAAAATGTATAATGACTTGTATCCATTATTGCAATATCATGCAGGACAAACACAATGTCCCAAAGATGCCCTATGTTTCATTTATTCTTCCCTCTCTTTCCCCTCAGAAACTCTGGTGGCCACTGTATTTATATCAACGATAAGAGTTCTTCCATTGCTAGAAAAATAATATCTATTTTAGACCACAGTTGCATTCCCACTTTATGTTTGCTCATTGCTCTATCCTGGGGTTTGGGGAAGGTGATGCCCATGCTGATTTTTATTAAGAGGGGCTTTATATCCCATGGGGCAAATGCAACTGTTTTGCTTGCTGTTGTAGGCACTCTTTGATTTTTGGGATGAGCATTGTCCATCCTCATCATCATCCATTCGTTAGTTGTCCTGGGCAATGAACAGGATTGTAGGTGTTGGAACAATGCTGAAATTCAGAGTTCAATGGGCATATGAACAAACTGAAGATTTAAGTCTCTGGGACATACATTTAATGAGCATATGCTAATTATAGGTTCAAATAAAAGGAGCAGAAGATCAATCTATAGGGAAATTACAAATGTGTCAAACATTATTACTCATTTATGTTACATTTGGGAACATATATTCCAAGGTTAGGCTCACATACAGGATGCCAAATTACTGACCTTCTCTGCCATGCCTAGAGTGCCTAGATGTCTCTAGAGCCTTCAGGATCCCCACTGTCTGAGGCACTGTTTACTGTGGCAGTCAAAGAAATCCTGCTGAGAGAAGCATTAATGTAGCCTCAGGAATAACCTCTTGACTCACTTTGAAGTCTCTTAGCCATAAAAAAATTCATTTGAATTAAATATTTTCCCTTTTTAGGTCAAGTTCATTTTCCAGTTTCATCACTAGTTTGTGCTTGATAATAATCCCTTAGTGCCAGGAAGTCATGCCCCATACTGGGGAGAAATTACTGCATTTATATAGTGTGTTTGGCTTAGAGAGAGGCCATATTTGGGAAAAGAGGCTTTCATGGGGTAACTATTAGTCTATATATAATACCAGACTAAGTTTCAATTTCACTAGAAAAGGTTCATAAGTTCATCATCAATATGATAAGCCTGTCATAATGGTCTGTCCTCCTTCACTAGGCACTGCCGATATACTTAGGGAATTTTTGCTGCTCTATTACAGAATGTAGGAGTACTTCCGAGGATGGGAATTCAACATTCTTTTGGTTATTGTGTGGGTCTCCCCGACAAAGATAACGACCCATGACCACTTGAACATACTTTTATGCTATAGAGGCAAACTGCAGGTGCACTCCTCACACATCCCCCATCACAAACACCTCACACTAATGATCCTTTCCTCACATGTAATACATTATTAAAGGGGGAGAGTGGGAGAATGGAGGGGTTTGGGTATATGGGTATAACCTGTATTTTCTATATGACTATCCTGTAAGATAAAGCTTCTTTGAAGATAAAGAAGAAAAAAAAAGACACTAGTGGAACATATGGAAGAAATTGTCACTCTTCATAAAATATATATCTTACAGTGATGAAAGGCACAATGAAAATCATTTATTTTATTTTTATTTTTTATTTTTGTATTTTACTTGTTATTTTTAATTATTTTATTTTCCTATACTTTTAATTGTTTATTTTTTGACTTTGTTTTGGTGGAGGTTTTAGATCACAAAATGATCAGAATTGTGGAATTCTCCACTTTTATAGGTTTTGACAAAATTTAAAGTGGCTGTATACATCATTGCAGGATTATGCAGAAAAATTCCAATGTCCTAAAAATGCCCTATATTCTATCTATTCTATTCTTCCATCCCCTTCCCCTCAGAACCTTTGGTAACCATTAAATTTAAATTTTTGAAAGAAAACATTCATAGTTACATGTAATAATATTGAGGGCTTGACAGATTGGTATGTTTTCTTTTATTAAGCACAGCCTATGTTTTCAAGAGATTCTTGCCCCTCTAATTGAGAACACAGCAGGACTCCCCAGGATGACAGTATAATATTTTCTTGATAATTGTGTGTGTCTCCATTAACTGAGATAACACATATGACAAGATGAACAATCATATTCCATAGAAGCATGCACCCTATCCCACATATATCCCTACCTCCAATGCCCTGCACAAGCAACCCGGCATTGCAATATTTGCCAAAAGAACATTCCCACCATTGTAGTTTTTACCACAGACCTACACATCCCCCTGTTCCTTCCTTCAGCCTTCTCCTCAGTTCCATAGATAGTCCAAACTGACCTCCCACCCTGCTCCCCCTCCAGCACCATTGAACCCAATTCCATCACTGTACCACTATCACCCCCATCCATTGCCCAATCTCTCCCTTCCCCTTCTAATAGATTTTGCCTACTTTGAGCATCAGCTCACCACCCTCCACTCCCTTTCTGTCTCCTGATAATCTATCATCTAGACTCTAGGTTTGTGATACTGCTAAATCATATCAGTGAGGACATACAATATTTGTGCTTCAGTGACTGACTTACTTCACTCAACATAAGGAAGAGACCATTTCTTTATATATCTGTGCAGGCCAATTTCAGCAAATGATACACATCACAGAAGTAGTGATTTATCTCTTCAAACCACAGAATCATAAGAAGATATTAAGAAGTAACTGCCTGGCAGTGTATACCAATCTCTCAATAAAATAAGCTATGATGATCATTTTCTTCTACTGGCTGAAGTGATTGATTTTGATTGTCATGGGAAAATTGCCTGTACTCTATAGTAGAAATAAGGAAGAGTATGCCTGCATTTTAGGGGATGCTTTATGCCATCTCTAAGTAGTACCATGTCCTATGATTAAAGTCAATATAAAGGTACAACAGCCCCATTCAAATAGGACAATTTATATTCTAAAAACTTCAGGAGTGAAGGTTGAGTTCATGCCATCAAACAAATAACTATGACCAGATGAGGTTCTTGTTCAAGGTATAGTGTACATGGAAAGGATAGTGGCAGAAGGTAGTTATAATTACCAGTTTTGGCCACATGGCCAGTTGCAGGAATGAGGCTTTATGTTATGAATATTTCTTCCTAATTTCATAATTAAAATATTTATCTAAAACATCTTTATTTTTTAAACTCTCTTATCCCCTAATAATATAACATAAATTGCATTAATTAGATGATATAGTATTTAAGTTAAGAGATATCAAGTATGAGAGTGACTATCACCCAAAAACTTGAATCCTCTTTTGAGAAAAATAGTTAGTGAAGTTTTGGTTGTATACATTTCAGTAACATCACGCTACATGGAAATATGGCAACGTTAGTGTCTTTAGTGGAGATTATCTATGGCTTAAGGAAATGGGCATGTATGCCAAGTTGACAAGGTAATGATAGTAATGGTCAGTTTCCTGTGTGAACTTGGTGAGATTATGCAGTCCAATTATTTGGTCCAGCAAGCACTGCTTTCTTTCTTACTTTGAGGGCATTTCTTAAAATCATTTGCATCTATATTCTGTTGACTGCAGTGGAGACTGATTGCATCTATAATAAAAAATGGATATTGCCTCAGCAATGAGAGAAACTCCTCATCCAATCAGTTGGATATCTTAAGAGTGTTAACTGAGGATTTCAGACATCAGAAGGAATTTCTGACTTTAAGCCAGCCATCTACTCTTAGGGGATTGAACTTCATCTTCATAAGTTTCCAGTTTGCAGCCTGCTGTATGGAATTCAGGCTTGCCAATCCCCCAATTTTTGTAAATCAATGTCTTACTGGGTTTTAGGAACCCAGTAAGTTTCCCATCCAATTTCTCCCTTTTCTAATCAGATTATTTTATGTCTGTCCACCATTGTATATTTGAAGCACTTAATTTGTTTTCTAGGCATCATAGGTCCACAGACCGAGAATTGTGCTCCAGGACAGATCCCCATACCCATACTAATTTTGAAGTATCTTTGCATTTAGCATTGTTACTGAAATCATTTAAGGTTTTGGGATGATGTGATGGAATGAATACAATTTGCATATAGAAAGAACATGTCTGTGGATTCATAGGGCAGAATGTGATGGTTTGGAGCTATGTATCTGAAGAAAACATGTTCTTAAGTTTAACATATTCCAGTGTATATGCACACATTGTAAGTAGGAATTTTGATGTGGTTACTTCAGTTAAGTTGTGGCACAACTCAATCAGGATGGGTTTTAATCCTGACTAGAGTCCTTTAATAGCAGAAAGAAATTCAAACAAGTGGAGAGAAAGCCACAGATGGAGCAGTCAGATGTCCCAATCAATGGAACTTGGAAGAGAATGAAGATGCCGTGAGAGGCCACCATTTACAATGCCATGTGACAGAAAAGTTAAGGACCAAGGATCAGAAGCAGCAAGGCCCAGAACACTGCAGTCTTTGGGGGGAAAGTATCACCCTGATGATGCCTTGATTTGGAAATCTACTAGCCTCTAAACTATGAACTAATAAATTCCCATTGAG
Organism: Tolypeutes matacus; assembly: GCA_026826555.1. Classification (NCBI taxonomy): domain Eukaryota; kingdom Metazoa; phylum Chordata; class Mammalia; order Cingulata; family Chlamyphoridae; genus Tolypeutes; species Tolypeutes matacus. The sequence continues at coordinate 154,812 of JAKSZT010019608.1, read as the reverse complement.
CAGTGAAGAAACTTAAAACATTGCTAAGCCCATGTACAACCTCCATTCTTATACCATTTCCAGTTTTTCATGACTCCATTTAACAATAACAGAAGATTTTATAAAAAGAGATTGACTAGGAGAAGATCCAAGGTGGTCTCAGAGTAGCTTGTGCAGGGCAATGCTCTCTTGCAAAATAGAGGAGAAGGCATAGAAGTACTCTAATCGAGGCACATTGGGAGCCCTGCAGGCCATGAAAATAGCACATGTATCATCCAGGAGTGACTGGGGTTGCAGGGATGGAGAGGTCAAAGGGAAAACCTTGAGTTTTTACTCTTGTGGCTGGGAACACTCTCCATACCACACACATTAGGTGAACAGCCTCAGTAAAACTTACAGCTGAGTGGTCAACAGAGAGTGGAAAAGACAGATTTCTTCCTGGGAAGAAGGATGGTGTGGTCGAAGGCTTACTGTGGTTTCTCTTCAATAAATGTAAATACCATAACTCATTAGCTGAGAAGATGTAGTGGTAATTGAAGGATTCATCTCTGTAGAAAGTTTTACCAAGGAGTGCCATTTGTTGGTCAATCAGGAAAGTAAAGGAAGACAGACTAGTATTTCCCAAAACATTCTCAGCAAAGTAGACATGGTTGGGCACCATTAATGGCCACGTCCCACAGTTTTGACTACTTAAACAGGACAATATTAAACTTTTAGAAATAAACTAAACCAATGTCAAAAAAGAGCTGTGAAACCAAAAAGCAGGAGAAAGAAGTTGACCAACGGAGCAAAATAAAAAATATAAGTAGATGCCTAGGTATCAAGAAAAGATAACCCACACTAAGAAACAAGAAGATATGGCTCAGTCAAAGGAACAAACCAAAAATCTACATGAAACTCAGGATTTAAGACAACTAATACAGATATTCACAAAACCTGCTTAATCAATTTAAGGAGTTCAAGGAAAGTATAACTAAAGAGGTAAAGGATAATAGAGGGACACTGTGTGATCACAAAGAATATTTTGAAAACATTCAGAAAAGTAACAGCGCTTATGGGAATGAAAGACACAATGGATAAGATTAAAAAATAAAATAAACTAGAGGCACATAATGAGGTGATTTTAAAATGTTAGCAGTACAAATTAATATATACTAAGACACGACATTTGAAATTGAAAAGATAAGAAAGAGACAGAGAAAAGAATGCAAAAATTGAACGGGTCTCAGGGATCTGAATGACAACATGAAATACAAATCATATGAGCTATATACATCCCAGAAAAAGAGAATGGAAAAGAAAGAGTATTTCAGGAATTACTGATTGAAAATTTACCAAGCCTTTTGAAATACATATTTATCAATCTTCAAGAAGGACATCATACACCAAACAGAATATACCCTAATAGACCTACTTTTAGACATCTACTATTCAGATTGTCAAAGGTCAAATATAAAGTAAGGATTTTGAGAACAGCAAGAGACAAGTATTACTTACAAAGGAGACTTAAATCTAAGTGAAAACTTTCTTCAGAAATCATGGTGGCAAGAAGTCATAGTACAATATATATTTAAGGTACTGAAAATGAAAAAAAAAAACTGCTAACTAAAATGCTTTATCTGGAAAAACTATGCCTACAAAATGAAAACTTTATCTGGCAGAACTATCCTTTAGAAAATAAGGCAATTTTAAAGACTTTACACACAAACAAAAACTGAGTGAATATGATTCCAAGAAAATGAAACTACAATAGATATTAAAGGGTGTTTTACAGCCTGATAAGAAGAGACAAGGGAGAAAGCAATGGAAGAGTGTAGAAGAGAAAAAACATAAGAAAGAGAAATTGAAAGGGTTAAAAGACAAACAATAGTAAGAATGAAATGGAAAGCCAAGGAACAATAAGGATAAAGTCAGTAATGCTCTTATAATAGTAACACTGAATGTTAATGGATTGAAATCCCTAATTAAAAGACATAGAATGATAGAATGGATATAACAGCATGAGACATCTATTTGTTGTCTAAAAGACACTCACCTGTTTTCTGTGGTGGCTCTTAGATACAACATTTTTTCATAGGCCCACAACTAAAGGGTGCCAATTTCTATTCCATCTATTTTGTTTTCTTCTTTTATTTTTTATTAGTATTAACTTTTTCCTCTCAGACCTTTCTTTACTATTTCTCTCCCTACTCATAATTCTAGCCTTCTAAATCACTATATATATATATTCCTCCATTTGTTTTCCCAGTCCATTGTAGGAACACCATTTATTTTCCTGGTACACTACACTACCTACCCAAGTTAAATATTCATCTCATTAAGTCTCATTTTGACCCTCTTCTGACTTTTATCAATATTACTATTATCCTTCTGCCTTCCTTACATCTTTTGATTCCTCTGGCCCTAACCTTTTGCCTTCAAGGGAATATAGAAAGAAGCAAGGAAATAAAACAAGAAGAAAAACTGCCAAAGAGAAAACTTAACTCACATACAGAACCAACAGCTAAATAAAACTCTAGAGCATAGAGAAAAACTAATTAACTGAACAAGCCCATCAAGATAATATGATGACCAGAGGGCAACAGAAAAATACAAATGACTCTGAGAAACTGGAAAACATTGACCAGTCCAATGCACAAAATAAAAACCAGGAAGCAATGCAGAATATTGAAAAAATAATGAAAGTTATGCAAACAAATAACATGGACCAAATTAAAGAACTGAAGGAAGAGATTAAGGATATAAAGAAGACACTGGGAGAACATACTGAAGAAATAGCAAACATGCGTAAAAAGGTAATGGATATGATGGTGAACAATGGCACAAGCCAAGAAATGGAAAACACGGTGGACTCACATAACAGCAGATTTGAACAGGCAGAGGAAAGAATTAATGATATGGAAGACAATACATTTGAAATTAAAGAGATTGTAGAACAGATAGACAAAAAGATAGAAAAAATACAGCATGGACTCAGGGAATTAACCGATAATGCAAAACGCACAAACATACGCATTATGGGAATCCCAGAAGGAGAAGAGAAGGGAAAGGGAACAGAAGGAGTGTTGAAGGAAATAATGGCTGAAAACTTCCCAATGCTATTGAGAGAGATGTATGTGCAGATCCAGGAAGAACAGCGTACCCCAAATAGTATAAATCCCAACAGGCCAACTCCAAGACATATATTTGTCAAAATATCCAATGCTCAAGACAAAGAGAAAATACTCAAGGCAGCAAGAGAAAAGAAAACCATCACATACAAGGGAAGCACAATAAGATTAAGTGCTGATTTCTCAGCTGAAACCATGGAGGCAAGGACACAGTGGTATGACATAGTCAAAACACTAGAAGAAAAAAACTTCCATCTGCGAATTCTCTATCCAGCAAAATTGGCATTCAAAAATGATGGACAGTTCAAAATATTCACAGATAAACAGAAATTAAGAGAGTATGTCAAGAAGCAACCAGCACTTCAAGAAATACTAAAGGAATCTCTATAAGTTGAAAAGAAAATACAAGGGAGGGAGAGTTGGAGGAGAGTTTAAAAACAACTGAAAAGACAAAAAGAGAAGCAAAACAACATGTGACATACATTAACCCAAAGAAAAAATGGCTGAAGTAAGAAATTCGTTACGAGTAATAACACTGAATGTTAATGGATTAAATTCACCAATCAAAAGACACAGATTGGCAAAGAAAATATGATCCATCTATATGCAGTCTACAAGAAACCCACCTTCGACCAAGGGATTCAAGGAGGCTGAAAGTGAATGGGTGGAAAACCATTTTACAAGCTAACAATAGCCAAAAAAGGGCAGGAGTAGCTATTCTAATATCAGACAAAATAGACTTTAAATGCAAAACTATTGTAAGAGACAAAGATAGACACTAAATATTAGTAAAAGGAGTAATCTCTCAAGAAGAGAGAACAATCATCAACATTTACGCAGCTAATCGAGGTGCCTCAAAAATACATGGGGCAAGCTCTGGAAAAACTAAGAGTAGAAATAAATTCCTCTACAATTATAGCAGGGGACTTCAACACACCACTATCATCATTAGATAGAACATCTAGGCAGAGAATCAATAAAGAAACGAAGACACTCAATACATTAGAAGATTTGGACTTAATAGAAATATGCCGAACACTACACCCAAATACAGTGGGATTTACATTCTTCTCCAGTGCACATGGGGCATACTCCAAAATAGACCACATGTTAGGCCACAAAACAACACTCAATGAATTCAGAAAGATTGAGATTATACAAAGTAATTTCTCTGACCACAACGGAATGAAGTTGGAAATCAATAAGGGCCAGAGAAACAGGTTAGGCACAAGGATATGGAAGTTAAACAACACACTCTTAGACAAACAGTGGGTCAAAGAGGAAATTTCAAAAGAAATCAGTAACTACCTTGAAACTAATGAAAACAACAACACAATATATCAAAACCTATGTGATGCAGTGAAAGCAGTCCTGAGAGGGAAGATCATAGCCATGAATTCATATATTAAAAAAGAAGAAAGAGCTAAAATTGAAGACCTAACTGCACACTTGGAGGAATTGGAAAAACAACAACAAACTAAACCTAAAGGAAATAGAAAGCAGGAAATAATCAAGATTAGAACAGAACTAAATGAAATAGAGAATAAAAAAACACTGGAGATTAGTGGAGGAGGGGCAAGATGGCGTTGGTGTAGGAGGGCGCACACTGCAAGCTCCCAGAGCAAGGCGGATTGTGGACGGGGTCCTGCCCGGGGGTCTGTGCTGTGCACGCGTGGAGTGAGAGGCTTGGGACATCTATCTGCGCGGATCGGCGGCGTGGACCGAACGGTGGAGATTCGTGAGTTTTGAGGCTGCCGGTGGGGGTTGGCACAGGCGGCTGAGCCCCGCGGTTACGGAAATTAATAATAAAACGGCCATTTGGAGCCGCGGGCGGGGCGAAAAAGTTGTATTTTCTGGGGAGCTGGCTGCCTGGCGCCCCTTGGACCTTGTGTGAGCAGAGCATAAAGCTAGTCAGCACCCGGTGAACCGGAGAGGGGATTTTGGTCGGGGAACGGAGCTGATCTCCCTAGCCACCCAGGGATAAGACCCGGGCCGCTGCGGAGCCAGGAGGAAGGGACACTTCCCAAAGAAGGGAGGGCTCAGTTGGAAGACAGGGAAGGGTATTTTATATTTTTAGACATCGATCTGGCTGCCTGCACCGCCCCACAACTTTGGGGAGCAGATAAGCCGACCTGAAGCAGCACCAGGCTGAGAGCAGACGCGAATCTGCACTCAAACTGATTTACTAGCAGCCCGGTGACGCTGGAGCTCGGCGCCAGAAGGGGCGGAATCCGCCCTCTTTAGCATCCTCACTGACTAACATCAGAGTTTCAGCTAACCTGGGCAGTCCGGAAAGTGGGACGTGCTTGATTAATTTCTACGGGCCCAGCTAGGGTCCTTTCCGTAAGGGGGTTGGTCTAGAGGAGGAATTATTTTGGGTCCTGCATTTGGCTAAAAAAAAAAAAAAGTAAGGTCACCTCAACAATTGAAAAATAAATTCTTTTTAATTTAGTTTAATAGCTAAAAGCTGCTTCAGGACCTGCATATAGAACCCTGTGGGGAAATTCATTGATAAACACAAGTAGGCAGGAAGGATCCACTTGGACCCTAGGGGTATCATTGACCCCCCTTGTTTCCTTCTTCTTTTTTTTTTT
>JAKSZT010019608.1:110972-141191 GCA_026826555.1 Tolypeutes matacus | reverse complement strand
ACACCTCAGTAGGAGCTCATAGAACATCTAAGTGCCTATCACCCCACACAGAGGGGCTCCTGAGAGCTCTGGAGACACCCAGGTCCTATATAAGTGGGGATAGCCCCAGAGACTGATGTCTTATCAGTGGGCTCTATTTTGGAATCTGTGCTCCTGAGAGTGACAGAATTGGACTCAAATAAGTCCTCACTGCACAGGGTTCATCAGTCCCATCTAGTCAAACCTATATGTGATACAGAAGTTTTTAGGTATACTTCCAGAGACTGGAGCCTCTGGCCTACCCATGTGCCAGGTGTGTATGGAATCTCGGTGGAGCTGCAACTCCTACCCTACAGCTCAATGGAGTCACCCAAGTCACCTGGAGAGGAGACAACGATGGGCAACGGCCATCCCAGGGAATGGAGAGGGCCTGCATCTGCAAGCAGGATCATCCCACCCATCATATCCATGAGATATAAGCTTTCTCTCACTTGGACGTGGAGTGGACATCACCATCCCAGTCTCCTCAGGATTGGGGGGAGAACTATGGGCTAGGTGGACTTGATGGTATTCTGTTGTACACATATGGTGATTCTAGCAATGGAAGAAATTATAACAATGAAGTGGAGCCAGTGGCCACTTGACACTTTTGGGACAGGGAGGGGACAAGTATTTGAAATACAGGGGCTTCTTTGGGATTTGGAGGTTGTCCTGAGTACCGTTGTGGCAATGGATGTAGGCCATTTTAAATCAACACTCACCACTCAGAACTGTGTGGGAGAGAGTGTGGTCTACGATGTGAACTGTGGTCTATGGTTGGTGGCAAGGCCCCAGGATGTGTAAGTCCATTGAGGGTGTGGGCCACACTTGTAGGAGATGTTTGTGTGGGTTGTGGCGGGAGGTGTGGGGGTTTTGCAACATGGGAATCCCAGGGGGTTCTGTGTTGTATTTTTGGTAATCTAAGCACCTCTTAATATATATATATATAAAAGAAGTGGAAACAGAGAGAGGGAGAGGTGAGGAATTTTCTTGTTTATTGTTTGTCATGTTTTGTTTACTATTATTGTTGAAATAATGAAAATACTCTGATAATGATTGAAATGATGAATGTACAAATATGAGATTATACCAAATACTATTATTGTACACATTGAATGAATTGTATGCTTTGTTATTATGTACCAATAAATAGATTAAAAAAAAAAAAGACACTCACATTAGATGCAAGGACACAATCGATTTGGTGTAGCGATACTAATATCATAAAATAGATTTTCAATGCAAAATTCTTAAAAGAGGTGAAATAGTTTGCTATATATTAATAAAAGGGAAAATTCACCAAGAAGAAATAATTATAATAAACATATATTCACATAATATAGATGCCCCAAAACACATGAGACACAAACTGGAACAATTGAAAGGAGAAACAAATATCTGTGCAATAATACTTGGGGACTTCAACACTCCATACTCAACACTGAATGGAATATCTGAACAAAGGACAATTAAGGAAATTGAGAGCTTGACAAACATGATTAGTGAACTGGATCCAAAGGATATGTACAGAGCATTACACCCTGAAAGAGCAGGATATACATTCTTCTCAAGTGCTTTTCTCTAGGATAGATCATTTGTTGGGACATAAGTCAGATATCATCTAATTTATGAAAGTTGAAATTATACAATACACTTTCTCTGATCATGATGGAATTAAATTAGAAATTAATAACAGGAGTGAAAAGGGGAACATCTACAAATATATGGTGATTAAGCAATACAGTGTTCAATAATAAGTGGATTAGAGATGAAGATATTACAAGAAAAATCAGTAAATACCACAAGACTAATGAAAATGAGAGTACAACATACCAAAATTTATGGAATACAGCAAAGGCAGTGCTGAGAGGAAGATTTATAGCCCTTTTCTTCAAAAAGAAGTAGCTAAAATCAAAGACCTAACTGAACACCTGGAGGAATTAGAATAAAACAGGAAAGCATTCACAAAGCAAGCAGAAAGTAAGAAATAATAAAGATTAGAGCAGAAATAAATGAAATGGAGAAAAAAAACAGCAAAAACCAACAAAACTACAAGTTTATTCTTTGAGGAGATAACAAAATTGAGAAAATTTTAGGTAGATTAATGTAGAAAAAAGAATATGCAATTAAATTAAATAAAAAAGGAGAATGGTGACATTACCTCTGATCCAGCAGAAATAAAAAACATCATAAGAGGATGCTATGAAAAACTCTTGGCCAACACACCAGACAACAATGCTGAAATGCACAAATTTCTGGAAATACATGAAACCACACTGGCCCCAGAAGAAATAGAAGACCTCAGCAAACCAATACTAGGTAAAGAGATTGAAACAATCATCAAAACCTTCCCAAAACTGAAAAGTTCAGGACCAGATAGCTTCACTGGTAAATTATATCAATGATTTAAAGAAGATCTAATACAAATCTTTCTCAAACTCTTCCAACATATTGAACAGTAATGAATGATAATGAAGATAACATCACCCTAATACCAAAACCCAATAAAGATATTACAATGAAAGAGAATTACAGACCAAATTCTTTAATGCATAAGGATGCAAAAATCATCAACAAAATGTTTCTAACTGAATCCAAAAACATTTCAGAAATTATAAATCATGATCAAGTGGGCTTTATATCACATATACAAGGGTAAGAAAATCAATTATTGGAATACACAACATTAATAAAATGAAGAAGAAAAGGAGCATGAACATTTTAATTGATACATAAAGGACATTTGATGAAACACAACATCCTTTCTTGATAAAAATACTCCAAAATATTGGAATAGAAAGAAAGTTTCTCAATATGATAAAATCAATGTATGAAGAACCAACAGGCAACATTATACTTAATGGTGAAACACTGAAACTTTTTCCACTGAAATTGGGATCATGACAAAGATACCCACTCTCCCCACCATTATTCAATGTTATGCTGGTTCTAGCTAGAGTAATTAGGGTAGACAAAGAAATATAAGGCACCCAAAAATAGGAAAGGAACAAGTGAAACTTTTGTTATTTGCTGATGATGTGATGCAATACTTAGAAACTCCCCAAAAATCCACAAGAAAACTATTAGAACTTTAGATAATTAAAGCAAAAATACAGGATTCAAGGATAATACACAAAAATCAATAGCATTTCTATATACTACTAATGAGCAATGGGAGGAAGAAGTAAAAAAAAAAAAATCCATTTACAATAGTGATTAAAAGAATCAAATATTTAGGTATAAATTTAACCAAGAATTTAAACGACCTGTATTCAGAAAACTACTAAACATTGCTAAAAGGAGCCAATGATGATCTAAATTAACCAAAGTATATCCTGTGTTCATGGTCTGGAAGACTAAATATAACTAGAACTTCAATTCTACCCAAACTGATCTACAGATTTAACATAATCCAAAAAAAATTCCAATATCCTTCTTTGTAGATTTGGAAAATCCAATTATGAAAGTAATCTGGTAGGGTAGTTGCTTCCAATTAGCCAAAAATATCCTTTAAAAGGAGAAAGCAGTTGGAGGATCCTTACTTTCAGTCTTTAAAGCATATTATGTAGCTACAGTGGTTAAAAACAATCAAAGAAACAAACAAAAACCCATCATGGTACTGGCATAAAATAGGCAGATTGACCAATGGAATTGAATTTGGAGTTCAGAAATAGACCATCTATGGTCAGGTGACTTTTTTCAAGGCTGTGAAACCTAATTGTTTTGTTCAGAATAGCCTAATCATAAAATGGTGATGGGAAAACTGGGTATCCATATGTAAAAGAAAGAAAGAGAACCCTTAACTCACACCTTTAACAAAACTTATTTCAAAATGGATCAAGAGTTAAATATAAAAATTAGAACCATGAAACTCATAGAAGAAAATCTAGGGAAACATCTTAAAGATCTTTTCCTTGATAGTGTTTTCTTGAACCTTACCCCCAAAGCAAGAGCAACAACAACAACAAAAATAGATAAATGGGATTGCCTCAGAATGAAATACTTTTGTTCTTCAAAACACTTTGTCAAAAAAGTAAAAATGCAGCCTACTCAATGGGGAAAAAAATCTTCACATACGCTATATCTGATAAAGGATTGATCTCCAAGTTATATAAAGAGATTATGTAAATTAATGAAAAAATGACAAGCAACCCCATTAAAAATGAACAAAGGAACTGAACAAATATTTTTCCAAAGTGGAAATACAAATAGCCAAAAGACGCATGAAAAGATGTTCAACATCACTAATCACTAGGGAAACACAGATCAAAACTACAATGAATTATCATCTCAAACCTTACAGAAAGGCCATTATTAAAATAACAGAAAATTCAAGTGCTGGGGAGGATTTAGAGAAATAGGAGCACTCCTTCACTGTTGGCAGGAGTGGAAAATGGTGCAACCTCTGGAGAATATGATCTGGCATTGCCTCAGGAAATGAAATATAGAAATTCCATATGGTCTAGCAATCCCGCTACTAGTGTATGTATTCAGAATAACTGAAAGCAAGGACATGAACAGATGGTTTACTATTTTGCAAAGTAGAGGTTAATCTATGTCTTCCATTAGATGTTCCCACCATAAAAGCCCAGATCAGGAAACAAGGTGGTTACTCTACCATATAGCTGAGTATGTCTATTCTGATAATCCCTTCCGGATCTGGGGAAATAACCATAGAATGGGTTCTGGGGCTCACCAGAATCACTGTGAAATGGACATGAAATAAAACTCCATTGAACACCTGACTTCCAGAAGCCCCTACTCACCATGCCTCATCACTCCCATGTGAATATCAAAAATCAAGTGTCAGTGTAGTCTCAGGGAGAAGTACATACATTTCAATTCTGTAAGTACATAAGTTACTCTATGGTATATTAGGTTTTGATTTTCAGTTATTTGGAATGACTATCAGTGGCTATCAATGAATGATGACTATTCATCTAAATTATTAAATATTTAATTTCAAAATGATTTTCTCTAATTACCTATTTTATAATTACTTCTCAACTTCTGTAATTACATGTTTTCACATATATATAAATATATGTTGATTCTTCCATATAGCACTTGTACTAGTTATCTTCATTTCTTTATTATTTTACATTAACATCGGAGGGAAATTTCCAGTTCTCAAATTCACTAGTATTCATTTTCATCACAATAACAGTTCTTCAACACATCATTGTTTTGTATAATAGTAATTGTATATATATCTTAAATAAAATAATAATTATAGTTGTTTGTGTTTCTACATATGTATCAATATACTTAAATACATATCTATGTGCTATGTATATGCATATATTATAAAATATGTATACAATATAGACCCAAAATAAAATGACCTCCTTTGTACTTGTTAAGAAACAAAACCTGAGCAGGACTTACAAATATCTTGAAAACTTCTTCTCCAAGACCACTCAAAGGTGACCACAGCCTGTGTTAGGTTTTTAAAACTCTCCTGTTTGTTTTCCCATACATTAAGTACCATTAAATAAACATCCTGATAAAAAATATTGTCTAATTTTACCTGTTTTAGACCATGAAAGTCCTGTGAATGATGTATTTCCCTCAAAATTTTACTTTGAGTTTCATGTATTAGCTGAATGGATCTAATCATTCATTTTTTTCTTTTAGCAGTGTTTCATTGCTTTATTTACATGCTCCTTATTTATACTTTTCTCTATTATTAAACAATTGATTTCTCTTTCTTTTCTTTCCCTTTTTTTCTAATAAAAACTAGGTTTCTATGAGCATTTTGAAATTTTCTCTTGGAGGAAATGTACAAGAATTTCTTACCATTATAAATATTGCCTGACTCACTGAGTAATAGAATATGCATATGTTTAATTTAATAATTAATTCCTATTGAAATGATTGTAAAAAATAACACTTATAATTATTGCTTGAGTATTCCTGTCATTTAACATCCTTGCCAACATATGGATGATCATTTATAACTTCAATTTTGGCCATCTGGTTGGGGTGAAATCTTATTATACTGTGATTTTATATAAATTTCTCTGACTACTCTGACTACTAATTCTTTCATGTGTTTATAGATATTTGTTTATTCCTTGTGTGAAATGTTTATTTTTATCTTTTGTACATTTATTTTCTAATGTGTTGTATAACTTTTGGCTTGTATGTAAAAGTTGTTTATAAATTTTGCACACTAGTCCTTTATAATTCATAAGCTTTACAAATACCTTCTTCCAGTGTAGGGAATTTTTTCCTTCTATTTATGGTGGAAAATAGAAGGAAAATAATAAGAAAAGTTCTTAAATTTAATATAGTAAAACTTCCATTATTTCTTTTTGGTTATCTTTTATTTTATTGAAGAATTCCTTTTTAATATTAACTGGACAAATATATTCAATCATAATCTTTAAAAATTGTTTTTTGCCATTTTCTTTTACGTATATAACCCATCAAGAAACGAATTTACATATGGTATGAGGTGGAGATGCAATTTCTTTTTTCTTTCCTACATGAAAAAATGACTTGTTACAGCATCAATAATTGAACAGTCATACTTCTCCTACTATCTGCAATTTCTTCTTTCTCATATATCAAGTTTCATACAAGAGTTTATTCCTGAGATATTTTTTATATTGTAATACTATTTTCTATCAATATAGTAATGTCACTCTGTTTTTATTCCTATAGGAATAAAAGGGCTTATTCCTCTACCTTCTTTTTATCCTTCAGAATTGCCATGTCTTTAATGCCTTCTGACAGTCCACATACATGTAGACTATGCTTAATGAGTTCCATGAGAAATACTGCTGGGAAAGTAATTAAAATTGTACTGAATTTATAAAACAATTTGGGATCAAATTACTTTTATATAATATTATATCTCCCTGTTTAAGAATAAAATATAACATCTCATTTTCTTATATATTAATTATCTTTCCAAAAATGTATAATTTTGTATTTAATATATGATATTTCCTTTGGGGATCTTATAAGTTTGTTTTATATTTAAATTGTGTTTTTTCCAAGATTTAGTTTTTGATGACTACTAATACATACAAATGAATTGATTTTGTATATTAGCTTTATTTCTTAAAACTTCAAATAATCCTGTTATAGTTCTTACAATATAGCTGTGGCTTGTATTTCTATGTTGACATTCATTCTAACTGGGAATAATAGGTTTATTTTTCCTTTCAATACTTGGACATTATATCTCTTCTGCTTATCAGAATATAATACCTAGCCTAGTACCACCAATGATGGTGAATGAAATGATGATAACAGACATCCTTGACATTTTCCTGATCATACATGGAATGTTTCTAACTTCTTAACATTGAACATGATATACATTCTAAGTTTTTTTTACTTTTATTTCACATATTTCTTGCAATCTTCCTCTGTTACAAATTTCTCTCACAATTTCTTACTATTTTTGTAATGATAACAAATGTTTCACTTTGCTATTTATAGCACTAATGGGGAAACATACATTCTTGACAAATATATCGGTCACTAACTTTTAAAAAATTGTCATATGCTTCTGAAATCATTTTGCTAAAAATGTTCTTACATTCACATCTATATTCATTACTGAGATTGGACCATAATCCACTCTTGTAATTAGTTTTGTTGTTAAAGTTATACTCCTTTTCTAATGTGAACTGAAGAGTATATCCTTTGTATATATATATATTCTGAAATAGTTTTAATATGGTTAGAATGATCTGTTCTTTGATGTTTAGTAAAACTAGTTTTAAAACTTTATATACGGGGTGAATGTGGCTCAAATGATTGGATATCCTTCTCCTATATGGAGGGACCTGGGTTTGATCCCCGGGACCTCTTGGTAAAATAAAGAAAAAATACATATAGAAGGTGGTGGGCTGCCAGGCCCCACAAGCAGGCATGCTGTCAGGCCCCATGAGTGGGTGAGCCCTCAGGCCCTGCATGCAGGTGCATCTCCAGGCCCCACATGTGGGTATGCCAAGCCCTGCCAAGTCACACAGCAAGATGATGACATAATGAGAGAGTGACACAAGGGAGATTCAAGATGAGACATGCCAAAAAAACAGGAACTAAGGTGGCATAGTTAGCAGAACACCTCTCTCCCACATCGGAGGTTCACAGGATCAAATCCTTTTGAAGATTGGAGGATAAGGATAAGAAGAGAGGGCAGTAAAACAGACACAGAGAATTGCCGAGTGAATGGATGCAAAAATGGGGGGAGGGTGGTTAAACATGGATAAAAGTAATAAATAAATAAATAAATAGATAGATAAATCTTAAAAAAAAACTTTATAGACCTGGTGTTTTAAATTTTGAAACAAAGTTTAATTTTTTTTAAGTGATTAAAAAATCTATAAAGTTTCTTTTGACTCTTGAATCAGTTTTGGTGTTTTATACACTTCAATTTTTATGAATATAAATAGATTTTTTGATAATAGGTATTTTATCAAATGCAGATTCATAATTTCTTTTTTTTTAAAGATTTTATTTATTTATTCATTTATCTCCCCCTTGCTGCTTGTGCTCGCTGGGTCAGCTAACCACGCCGTGCGGGCGGGCTTGCCTTCACCAGGAGGCCCTGGGAACCGAACCCGGGGCCTCCCATATGGTAAACGGGAGCCCTACTGATTGAGCCACAGCCGCTTCCCCATAATTTCTTAAATGTTACACATTGATCTAGGTATGTTTATTAACTCAGAATTTAAAATGTTTTAAAAATTTTTGTTATACATAAACTATACATTATGTGATACCACAATGGTATCTGGGATAGTGCTTCATAATCAAGCATATTAATACTGAATATGAAATTGCATGAATATTTTAAGATAAATCTATAAAATCTATAAATAGTACTACATAAATTAAGTTTTCCTACTAGCCTAATAGTAAGAATGGTTTTTAGATCTTGTTTTTGAAATTGTAGATAAGAAATTGTGCAAATCTAATAAACTTCTGAATAGGTTCTTTTTTTATACAGTGTGCATTTTTCTATTTTATTAGTCCATTTCTCACTTTAATTATCTTCTTGCTTTTATTGCATGTATGTGTGTATCCCAGTAATTTTCTAGATTGATATCTTGAATGCTTAGATCATTAATTTTGCATCTATGTTTTTATAATATAGTCCATTTAATATTCAGCACTATTAACCTTACCTGTGCATACTTTGTTCTTCTCTAGTGCCTTGGCTACTCCAATGCATGAACCATTTTTTTTGCATGACATTGTCCAGTGGTAAATTCAGATGCAAATTATTTTAGCTCAAAGCAGAAGTCTGCAGAAGTCTAAATAAGTAGTATTTTTGTTCTCTTCAAGGTGTAAGAATTAGGTTAGCTATTTAATATGCCTTCATACTTATATTTGATTCAAATTTTACTTATTCTTTTGTTTTTGAAATTTATTTTCCTTGCATTTTAATCAGATGAACTGGCATATAAAATGCAGATGTGAAATTTGTAGAAAGTCAATTTACATGATAGAATATGAATTTTTTCCCCTAATTTATCTATTTGTGCTTTAGTGAAATGTGTAGTCTAGAATCACTGTCTCAATTGAGTAGCACCTGTCCATTAGGTCCCATTAAATCTATAAATTTCTACATTGATACATGTTTAGAATTGTTATAATTGCCCAGTATCATGAAATTTCATCAATATTTATTGACTTGTAATATCTATTATTTATCTTTAACTATATTTTTCTGACATTAGTGTATATGCTATTTTTATTAGTACTTCCCTAAATTCTCTATTTTTTTTCTTCTAATATTCAACCAAGACTTCAAATGTTCTGTTGGCCATGATAACCCATGTGTGGCCTCTTCATATGGTTTCTCTGTGTGGACTGTTTTGAGCTGCTCCCCAACATGGCAAGTGGGTTCCATGTATGAATAACCCAAGAGAACAAAGTGAATATTTTTAATTTTTAGAATTGGAAGTCACATGGGTTCAGTTGTTACATTATATTCAGTGAGGCAATCACAATGGCCTACTGTCTTTCACAGGGAGGGATAATTGACTGCCAAAATTCACGGGAGCAGTGACAATGTCACATTGTAAGAAGAACATGTGGAATGAGAAATATGAATAGGGTGAACTTTGAAAACTGGTATCTTTCAATCCAAGATTAAGTATCCAATAAACATAACCCCTCAGCAGCACTAGTAAACTACTTGGGGAAAAGTTGATTACAATGAAAACTTTCTGTTATGAATGAGGAAACTTCTGCACTCACAGAAGTAGACAGTTCTTAAAGCTAATAAATTGATGGATTTGCTTTCCCTCCTCAGAATGTTTATAGCAACAGCATGACCCATGGACTTATGGAATATCTTATTCAATATCATGTTACTTACCTAGAATTCAGTTTGATCACATAACTTATTTTACTATAAAAGATGTGGTAAAAGACACATCACCCATGGCACTCACTGTTCTTACCATACACCCCATTATGCTGAAGTAGCTGATATGACAGAATGCTGAAATGGCTTCCTGACCATTCAAGTCCCTATTCAGAGATAAAACCTTAAAAATCATTAAAGATGTATTGACCAATATATGATATTACTTATTCATTTTAAAGAAAATGAACTTATAGAAATCAAGTGATATAACTGCAATTAGCTACCTTTACTATTATCTTGAAAATCCATTAACAGAATGTTTTCTTCCTGTCCAGTGCAGCTGGTTCAAAATCCTAGCTACAAAAATATTTTGCATTTATACAGGAAAACAGAAATGATTTTATTGATTTGGTAATTGAGAATGCCACTGGACATTTTGGGCTCCACATGCCCCTATTAAACCAATAAACAAATGAGAGAGTGTATTTTCAGTAGTGATGACCAGAGGAAATATGGTTGTTTCAGCAAAATGAGGGTAGATTACCAATATCTGCAACCCAGGGGATTCTCTGAGCATCTCTTAAAATTTCCAAGACAAATAGTAAGAGGTAATGGAAAGATAAAGGAACTAAAATATCAGGATCATTGAGGACTTAGAAACTCGGGAAGAATAGGTAATGAATCAAAGACAAGAACACTAGATAATGAATCAAAACCAGATGAATGTCAGCATGAGAATGAAAGGAAGGTGGAGCATAAACAGGAAGAAATAGATGTATTAACATTAACAAAAATCTGATGACCAATTACACCAATAAGAACAATGCAGATTTTCTTTTATTGTTAGTGTTTATAGATATATATGAAATAATAAATTTTACTAATATTATATGAGATATTTATGGTTATTCATTTTACAATCTAATGTTTATGTTATATATAATTCATTTGTGATTATAATCTGAACTAATCAGAATCATACAGAAAGAATCTGGGGGATGGTATATTTCACATTTTATGGGAGAGGATGAAGCTATCTTTGTAGAACCATCTCTTTCAATGTAAACAGAAAGATGTTTCTGTTTTATTATGGGCTTCAAAATGTAAACAAAATTTTTATGAATGCTGAGTAGCCAAGGTGGTTAAATGATCCACTCATTTATCTATCATCCTAAGCTGAACAATCCACTCTTCTCAGCTCTGCTCCATGATACTTGACCTGAGAGTCTAAAAAGATCAGTTCTCCTCTAAGAGATGGCTTCCAGTTAGGTTTTACCAAGAGAATTACAAGAGAAACAGAGAAAGCACTTCCTTAGACTGACAGAAAGAATAGTAATAGTAAGGCAGATTTGTGGTAGATATGTGAAGATAGTGAAAGAAAAATTGCCATGAGAAAATAAATCAAATATGCCCAACTAGAAAGAGCTCTTGGCAAGGACTGAAGACACTGATTCTATGATTTGAGGTTGGTTCTTGCATGCTCTTGAATAAAATCTATCTATCATTCCAGATCTATTTTAGGACACAGGGTTGAGTAGACACTTATTTAACAATGCTTAGAGGGAAACTCAGCAATGGCTTTTTATATAAGTGACTTTCTTTTGAAAGCAAAATGATGGGACCATACTTTCCCTAAGACATTCTTTTATTTAAATAAAATTTTATTGAAGTATATCATTCATAAATGAACATACATAAAGAATAAATGTCTAGTAAAATCTGTGAATTTACAAAACAAACATTTATATCATCATACAAGGATCCCATACATCTCCACACCACCAACATCTTGCATGGTTGTGAAACATTTGTTACAAACTGAAATGTCATTGTTGGAATATTTATACTTTAGTAATATTTAGCCCACATCCTCAAGGCATTCTTCATCTCAGATTTCTCAGAGTGTAAATCAGAGTGTTGAACATGGAAACAGTAATGATGTGGAAAAGTTATGGCTGATCAAATGTATATAAAGATAAAAAGTGCAAAGAATAACACCACAAATGTTATGTGAGAACTGCAAGTGGAGTTTTGTACAGCTGTCTGCAGGGTATGCCCTGAAGGTGTATAATATCAGGAATTATGAAACCATCAAAATTACAATAGATACCAAAGAAATCACACCTGATTTGACAATAATCATGAAACCAATTCAGCGTGTATCAGTGCAGACCAATTTCAGCTAAGGATATGCATCACAGAAGAAGTGATCTATCTCATTAGGACCACAGAAGGGTATGTAGATGATGAAACTGATTGGCAGAGTGTACCAACCCCCCAGTACAACCAGCTATGATGATTATGTTAAACATCTGTCTGCTCATGCTGACAGTATCGTTCAGGGATTTGCAGATGGTCACATAGTAGTCAAAGGCCACCCCTGTTAGGATAAAGGTACTGATGTATCCAAAAAAATGTGTGGAAAAGAACTGTGTCATTCAGTTACTAAGAAATAATCTTCCTTTCTGCCAGGAAGTAAGTCATTATTTTGAGCATCACTGTGGTAATGCAGCAAAGTTCAGAGAGTGAAAGGTAATTAAGGAGGCAATACATGGGCTGTTTAATAAGCTGACTACATGGGATCAAAATAATTATGAGAAACTTTCATAAACAAATAGCAATGTAACAAAATAAAAATAATACAAAACATCATTTCAGGGGACTTGTTGTGGGAAAGTACCAAGAAAATAAACACAGTGACATCATTCCCATTTTCCATGGTTTAATGTAGTGAAAATGTCTAACATTCACTTGAAATCACATAGTACATAAGTTGCTATCAGAAATGTTTGTGGAGAATAATTATGATTACACACATCATGAATCTATGCTAAATTACATGATTTCAGTATTGCAGAAAATTAATATCTTATTTGTAATAAAATAATCTTTCCTGGTTTGTCTCATGATGATTTCCATAGGTCTTTCAGAACATTATGTTCAATCTTGACATTAACAAAAATGAATGCATTCAATCAGTCAATTAAAAAAAAAATTTTAAATGCCAAAGAGATACCAAACATTTTCCAATTCAAAATGAATTATACATCTATCTACTTAGAAGAAAGTCACTCTGAATCTTTGTGAACACAAAATTTATTAAAAATGCATGTATTAGTCATGTATTTACTTTGTTCAACCATGCAGACACAAATGGAAAGTTTTATTAGTGGAATAGAGTCTACCTAAAGTGTGGAATGTGTTAGAAAATAAAAGTAAAGATTAATATGATGATACATCCATTTTTAATAATTAGAAGGAAAAAGTTCACTACAAGATGCCAATGAAATTCATTTGACTAATTTTTAAAAAAAAAATTCTTGTTTACCTTTTTCTTAGTGATATGTGACAAGAAATTCTGATATTTTATAACAGACTATATTTATCCCTACTGGCATTTTAATGAAAATCATAGATATGAGTATATATATGTATAGACACACACACACTGAATAAAGCATTAGTTAAAACTACAAGAGAAGAGCATAAGGCAGTTTGACCTTGATGGTATTATTTAGTGATACAATGTGTGAATTTTGGAACCTCTAACTATATCTATGAATGTTCCATTCTATTTAAAATGGTGATAGGAAGAGATAGAAAACAAGTAGATAGTGGTGAGCCAATGCTCAATCTGGTAGACTCTGATAAGGTGGATGGGGGAGGTTTGACAGAGGATGGGGTGATGGTTGTGCAACAATGTACATGGTGTTGAGGATGCTGCAGTGTGAGTGTGAATAGGGTTGGGGGGATGGATTAGGCTATCCATACAGTTGGGGGGATGGCTGGAGGAAGGAACAGGTGCAGTGTGAGTAGGTAGAGGACTTTGGTTGAGAAAGCAATTGTGGGAGTGTTCTTTTGGCAACTATGTCAGGGAAGGTTCACTGGTGCAGGGTGTTTGTGTTGGAGGGAATGTGTGGTGAAGGGGGTATATGGGGCATGCTTCTATGGGAGATGAATGTGTTCATATGGTCACAGGCTGTTATCTCAGTGAGTGGAGACCCAAACAATAACCAAGAAAATATTAAATTCCCAACCAGGGGAGTCCTGCTGTGTTTCCTAATAGAGTGACAA
Source organism: Tolypeutes matacus (assembly GCA_026826555.1). Classification (NCBI taxonomy): domain Eukaryota; kingdom Metazoa; phylum Chordata; class Mammalia; order Cingulata; family Chlamyphoridae; genus Tolypeutes; species Tolypeutes matacus. The sequence continues at coordinate 126,760 of JAKSZT010019608.1, read as the reverse complement.
AAATCTAGACATACATAGGCAGTGACTGATAAAAGAAAACAAAGCAATATTTCAAGCCCTTGTTATTAGATCTTGTACTTCTGAAGCTTATTCTTAAAAAAATTGAAACTTAGCCTAACAATATAAATAGTTTAAACTCAGCAAATTAACTTACTATCCTTCTCCCCGCACCTCTTCCACTTTGGATGAGTCTGGGGATGAGTCTCCCTGGCAATGAGGGATTATTACCAAGCGCCAACCAGTTATACATTTGGAAAAAGACCTTGACCAAAAGGAGGAAAATTAAATAGAAAAGAGTTTATTTTTTTCTGTTTTTATTAGAGAAGTTAGGGCTACAAAAAACCATGCATAAAATAGAGTTCCCATGCATCTCTATTACTAGCTCCTTGCATTAGTGTCACATTTGTTACAATTCATGAAAGAACAGTTTTATAATCATACTATTTGCTGTAGTCCATCATTTACAATAGGGTTAATTTTGTTATATATTTCTGGTTTTAAAAAATATTTATTCTATTAACATATATACAGCCTAAAATTGTCCCTTTTAACCACATTCACATATATCATTCAGAGCTGTTAATTACGTTCACAAGTTCTGCTATCATCAGCATATTTCATTACAAAAACTTTACAACCAACCCAAATAGAAACTCTGAACAATTTATGCATATGATACATGTCTTTTTTATTTTTATATTTATTTTTCACCATCATTCTCTAAAACCCTTACATTTTTTTATTTTATTTTTAAATTTTGTTAAAAATACTTAGATTATACAAAAGCCACATAAAAATGTAGGGGTTTCCCATATGCCCCCTTCCCACACCTCCCACATTTTTACACATTAACAACATCTTTCCTTGGTGAGGTACATTCATTGCAATTGATGAACACATTTTAGAGCATTGCCATTCAGTGTGGATTAAAATTTACATTGTAGTTTACTCTGTCTCCCACACGATTCTGCAGGTTATGGCAAGATTTATAACAGCCTTTATCTGTTGTTGCAATGTCATTCAGGACAATTCCCAAGTTCCAAAAATGCACCCATATTACACCTGTTTTTCACTCTTCCTGCCCTCAGAGAAAAGAGTTTTCACAGCTAAGAAATTTCAAAGTGAGTGAGTAGGTCATTCTAGAGGTTACACTTACGCACGTCTTAGGCAGACCTCACTAACTGCCACAGATAACAAAGCTTCAAACGGTTGCTCATGAGGGTTCTAAAGACATCTGAACACAATAGGCAAGACACACACTCCATGAAATCAGCTCTCTGTCATTGAAACTTATCTTGGAATGCATGAGAACCTATTTCCTTACTGTAACAGAATTAGACTCATTTATAAATTCCCTACACGTTTCTTCTATCACTTTTATTTGAAACTATAATTAGTAGTATATCTATTAAATATGTGTCCCAGACACTTACATTTTTTTATATGTTCATATAACAATTGAGTCCTGAATCTCATCAGAGTTTCATCCAACACCTACTCCCCCAGGTCATTGAATGAACCAAGGACAACTAACAAAACGATGACCCACCTCTAAAATCAAATAGTATCTATAACTACAAGCAAAACAGTTCCTTCCTTCTGCCTCATAAAATCTGAACCACCTCTGAATTTGAAGCATTGTGGACATCACTATGCCAAAATCCTCAAGAATGAGGAACTAACAAACATAACAGGGCAATGTAACCATAGACCAAATGGACTTATTATTATTGTAGTAACAGAAGAACTTGTAACATTGATATAAATTTAGTGGTTACCAGAGGCCCTGAAGGGAGGGTGAGAGAAGAATAAGTGGATCACAGGACTTTTTTAGGGCATTGGAATTGTTCTGCATGATATTGCAAAGATGTATACAGGCCATTTTACATTTGTCAAAACCTATAAAATTGTACAGTGCAAAGTGGAAACCATAATGCAAAGTATAGACCATGATTAGAAGCACTGCTTCAGTTCATCAGTGGTCACAAATGTGCTACACTAATGTAAGATGTTATTAATAGAGGAAAAATATAGAGAGGGGGATAGGGTAGGGTATATGGGAATGACCTGTATTTTGATGTAATGTTTCTGCAATCTAAAGCTTCTTTAAAAATAAATTTTTAATAAATAATAAATTAAAATGATGTATTCATGACTATACTTTATCAAAAGTGGTTGTAAAGATCAAAATCATCAATGGATGGCCATTGTTTAATTAGTCATAGAAGTATTAAATTCTGATTTTATTATCAAAATATAAGTGCTACCAAATCAATATTCTTAAAGTTGTTAAGACCATTGCCAAATAATTTTGACTCTTATATAAGAAATAAAGTAGTAGCATCATAAAATCATTTTGCACAGTAAGAAAACTTTGAAGTCTACTCATTGAATCCCTTCTTTCTTTTTTAAAATTGATTTATATTTACATTTTATAGAAATGGAATCATACAATATGTTACAGAAATATTTGACCCATAGTAACACAATCATAATAATGTATTTGTCCTTTTGTGCCTGGCTCGCTTCACCAGGTTCATCCATGTTGTCATATGTTTTATGACTTCATTTGTTCTTACACCTGCATATTATTCCATCATGTGAATACACTAGTTTTTTTATCCATTCATTGATTGATGGACACCTGGGTTATTTCCAACTTTTGGCAATCAAGAATAACCACTATGAACACAGGTATGCAGATGTCTATTTGTGTCACTGCTCTCAGTTCTTCTGGGCATATACCTATTGGTGATTCTGCTGGTTCACATGTCAAGTATATATTCAAATCCCTTTGAATTGTAAATAGTCCCCCACAGTGGCTGCACCATTCTACATTCCCACCAACACTGAATAAATATTTCTATCTCTCCACATCCTCTGCAACCCTTGTAGTTCTCTGGCTTTTTGATAGTGGCCATTCTGATAGGTGTGCAATGATATCTCATTGTAGTTTTGAGTTGCAATTCCCGAATCATTACTGATGTTGAATATTTTTTCACGTGTGTTTTTCCATTTTTTTTTAATTTTTGTACAAATGTCTATTCAAGTATTTTGCCCATTTTAAATGAGATTATTTTTCTTTTTATTGCTGAGTTGTAACATCTCTTTTTATAGCACAGATATTAAACCTTTGTTGGACATGTGATTTCCAAATATTTTCTCCATGAAGTTGGCTGCCTTTTCACCCTTTTGAAAAGATCTGTGAGGTTCAAGAGTTTAATTTTGATGAGCTCCCATTTATCCATTTTTTCTTATGTTGCACGTGTTTTGAGTGTAAGGTTCATGTAACCACCACCTACCACAAGGTCTTTAAGAGGTTTCCCTACATTTTCTTCCAGTAGTTTTATGGTCGTGGCTTTTATATTTAAGTCTCTGATCCATTTTGAGTTGATTCTTGTACAGGGAGTGAGATAGAGATGATCATTCGATCTTTTGTTTATAGATATCTAGTTCTCCAGGCACCATTTGTTGAAAGGACTGTTTTGTCCCATTAACATGGACAAGAACCACTTGACTGTATATGTGAGGGATTATTTCTGGACTTTCAATTCTATTCCACTGATCAATCAGCCTATCTTTATTCCAGTGCCATGCTGTTTTGACTACTATAGCTTTGTAATATGTTACAAGGTCAGGCAGTGAAATTCCTCACTTGTCATTCTTCATTTTTAGAATGTTTTTGGTCATTCTGGTGCACTTTCCCTTCCAAATGAATTTGGTAATTGCATTTTATAATTCTGTATAGTTGGCTGTTGGAATTTTGATTGTTATTGCATTGAATCTATGAATCAGTTTGGGTAGGATTGATGTCTCCATGATATTTAGTCTTCCAATCCATGAAAACAGCACATCTTTCCATTTGTATAAGTATTCATTGAGTTCTTTTTGTATTGTTTTGTAGTATACTGCATAAAAGTCCTGTACTTCTTTGGTTAAATTAATTCCTAGGTATTTGAGTGTTCTTGGTGCTAGTGTAAATGGAATATTTCCCCTGATTTTCTCCTCAGATTGTTCAGTACTAGAGTAAAAAAACATTACTGATGTTTGCGTGTTGATCTTGTATCCTGCCTCTTTGCTGAACTCATTTATTAGCTCAAGGAGCTTTGTCTTAGACATTTCAGAATTTTCTAGAGTTTGGATCATATCATTCACAAATAGTGAGAGTTTTACTTCCTCTATTCCTACTTGGATGACTTTATTTTTTCTTTCTTCCCTAAATGCCCTAGCTAGAACTTCTACTACAATGTTAAATAACAATGGTGACAATGGGTATTCTTGTCTTACTTCTGATCATAGAGGGAAAGATTTCAACCTTTTCGCTTTGAACATGATATTGGCTGTGGGTTTTTCATGTGTCTTTTATCATATTGAGCAACTTCCTTCTATTCCTATAATTTGAAGTGCTTTTATCAAAAAAGGATGCTGGATTTTCTCAAATGCCTTTTCTGATTAGATTGAAATGATCATATGGTTTTCTTTCCTTCGTTTTGTTAATGTGGTGTATTACCTTGATTGATTTTCTTATGTTGAACCAGCCTTGATACCAGGAATAAATCGCACTTGGTCATGATGTATAAAACTTTTTATATGCTGTTGGATGTGATCTGCAAGTATTTTGTGGAGAATTTTTGCACCTATATTCATTAGAGAGAGAATTCATATAAAAAGAACCCAACATTGCAGGAGATCTTGAAGGAAGGCTTACAGCTGTAAAGAAGAAGTTAGGAAGGAGAGGCCTGGAGGAAAGTATAGAAGAAATAATATCAGAAATGATAGCCAAAAGCATAAAAGACATACAAAAATATGACATGACATATGAAAACCAAATAATAAAATGGTAGAAGTAAATAATGCATTTACAGCAATATCATTGAATGTGAATGAATTAAACTCCCCAATCAAAAGATATAGGCTGACAGAATGGATAATAAAATATGAGCCATCCAAATGTTGCTTACAAAAGACTCACTCTAGACCCAGGGATACAAACCAGTTAAAAGTGAAAGGATGGAAGAAGATACTCCACACAAATTGTAACGAAAAAGAATAGGGGTAACTATACTAATATCATACAAACAGACTTTAAATGCAAAAAACTTATAAGAGATATAGAAGGCCATTATATATTAATAAAAGTGACAATCCACCAGGAAGATTTAGCACCCATAAATATCTATGCACCTAACCAGGGTCCCCCAAAATATGTGAGACAAACTGGCAAAATTGAAGAGAGAATTATGCATCTCTACGATAATTTTTGGAGACTTCAAAACACCATGCACATCATTAGATAGAACAACTAGACAGAAGAAAAACAAGGAAACAGAGAGGTTGAGCAATACGATGAACAAGTTAGATCTAACAGATATATACAGAATGGTGACTCCAAACTCAGCATGTTATGCATTCTTCTCTAGTGGCCATGGGTATTTCTCGAGAATAGACCACATATTAGGACAAAATGCAGGTCTCAATAAATGTAAAAAGTTTGAAATTATACAAAGCATCTTCTCATCATAATGGAATGAAACTGGAAATTGATAATAGACAGGATAAAGGTGAATTTGCAAATGTGTGGAGGCTAAACAACACATTCTTAAATAATCAGTGGTTCAAAGAAGAAATTGCAAGTGAAATCTGTTAATATATTGAGAAAAATGAAAATGAGAACAAAACTTATCAAGATGTATGGGATACAGTGAAGAAAGTCTTGAGAGGGAAATTTATAACCCTAAATGCCTATAGTAAAAAGAAGAATATAGCCAAATTCAAAGATTTCACTGAACAACTAGAGAAACTAGAAAAAGAACAGCAAACCAATCCCAAAGCAAGCAGCAGAAAAGAAATAATAAATATTAGAGCAGAAATAAATGAATTTGAGAACAACAACAACAACAAAGAAGAGAGAAAATCAACTAAACCAAAAGCTGGTTCTTTGAGAAGATCAATAAACTTGACAAAACCCTAGCTAGACTAACAAAGAAAAAAAGAGGGAAGATGCAAATAAATACAATCAGAAATGAAAGGTGGGTAAAGTTACAACTGACCCAACAGAAATAAAAAAAGATCATAAGAGGATGTTATGAGAATCTATATGCTGACAAACTAGACAGCCTAAATGAAATAGACAAATTCCTAGAAATGCATAAACAGCCTACAGTCTCACTACAAGAAATACAAGAACTTAACAAACCAAAAATCTCCCAAGAAAGTAAAGTCCAGGATGAGATGGCCTCACAGGTGAATTCTAACAAGCATTTCAAAAATAATTAACACCAGTCCTTTTAAAACTCTTCAGAAAATTGAAGAGGTAGAAATACCCAACATATTTTATGGAGCCAACGTCACCCTAATAGCTTCATTCTTAATAGAAGAGCTTTTAATTAATAGTCAAGTATAGAATGAAAAACTTTTGTTAGAATCTCTTTATCATCCATCATATATTATTATATTAAATCAATAACATTTGATATATGAAAATACAGCTGATGCAGTTCAGGTTGATCATGGTTTCTGTTAACTTAGTTTGAACCTCAACACTGATGAAAAATTAACATAGAATTGGTAAATACATGGTGCATATTTTTTTTAGCATAAATTTTGACCATGATCTGTATTATTAATAATCTTCACCTTTCCTAAAATTCTGTGATATATCTTTGGCCATAATCTTGTAGCTATCTTTACACATTAATTCATTTTTGATTCCCTCCGCATCTTTCTATTTAAGAGATTATTTTAACCATGTCACCATCAAAAATTTTTTAAAATCCATGCAATCAATTGGATCCTTATTACAATTGAATTTATTTCTGTAGTTCAGTTTTAAGGTTTAGAATTAACTAATAGACAGGTTATTATGGAGTAAGAACTCTCTATATAGCTCCACTTGTACTACGTAAATATTTGCTCACCTACATGTTAAAAGAATATTTTTTTAATTTTGAAATAATAATTAAAATATTGTTTTGAAAAACTCAGTGTAATTGCTTATTCACTTACATAGATGCAAAAGGAAACTCTACTTTAATCAAATGCCAGTATATAAAACTTACCTTACTTGTTTTCCCCCAGTCCTATCACTGAAAATAAAAATGAGAAAATTATGCTTTACACATGAAAATATGATTCAAAAAAATTAAGGTCCATAGAGTACTCAGGCAAGCCACACAAAGATTTATCTGCCATTATTGATACAAAATTAATATCTTTACTAATTAAATGTGTTCTGACATTTTGACTAGTCACTTTTCATAAACAGTGTATAGAAAGACCAGTTTTCTCCATTACCAAGACCATAAGTGATTTTAATTTCCTTTCCTGGAAATCCTTTTTGTTGGGTTATGTTTCTCATAAAATAATGATTTTTCCTATGCAAACTGTCACTTAATTTCTAGCTACTTAATTTTACAATATAAAGAAACCCTAGTTTTATTCTGGACTCAGTCATTAATTTTGGTAGTGAACTCTGCAATTGAAGTAATTTACTTCCAAAACAATTTCTTCATCCAAAGCTAGAGACATATAAATCTCCCTTACCTAGAACAGTGAGATCTAAGTTTCAAATTTAAAAAATAGGTAAAGAAGAAGTTTGAAAATATAAGATACTTTGTAAAGAATATGGAATTATAATCAGTTTGACACTCATACAAGAGTAAAAATATTTAAGAGAGATAAAATTTCCTTGAAGCTTTTCTGGGTTTATTATATACAGAATACTCCATTAACAGTCAGAAAATAAGAATAGGAGACCAGAGTTATCTGAACTCAGTGCCCAAATGCATAAACCATTAAAGATATCAAATTGAAGCAAAAATAAATTTAATGTTAAAATCCCCACCTGTTTACTTCATATAAAGCCATGATATCGCCACTGTTATTGGAATTGAATTTCTTCTGCCATTCTAATTTTATGTTAGGTGAAAATGGATTAATAAATTAAGCCAAATTCTCTAATTCTATAAAAATGTAGATAAAACTCAAACACAAACTGAAAACTCACCCTTTTTATTTCTCCTACATATGTAGAAGAAATCATTATCACCATAAACATCATAGGTAAGAATGGCAGTTAACAAAATCCAGAAAAATGAGAGAAACACAGATCCCCGTTTAGAGATACTTCCATTTGATTTTTAGTGCTCTGTTTGGAATCTTTGGGTAAGTTTATTTGTCAGGTAGTTGATGTTTCAGAGACATTATTCTTTTGATTTGATTTCTCACTACCTTCCAGCATACAAATCACATTTTCTTATTCAACACTTTCTTGAAATTCTACCAAAAGCTTTTATATTTTCTTCCTATGGAAATTCTCCCCACAGCTAAGCATAATTTCTCTGTCACTGAGTGACTTACTTATCCTTTCAGAACATCACATCACAACCTCCTCAAGCAACTCTTTGAATTAATTAGTATCCTAATCACAAAACAAATAAGTCTATGAAAATAAGAGATTATCTCTGTATTCAACTTTGTTTAAGAATTAATTATGTATAATGCAGAGATAAAATAAATAATTCATATATCATATATAAGAAGGAAAGATAAATAACTTAACACACAGGTTCTAATCTTTCTTCAGTTATTGTGGATCCATTCCTATGCTCTTCCGTTCATTGTTTCCTCTCAGTTCTCATTGAAATGCTGGTTATTCTCCTTTTGTTCAGATTATTTAATTTCAAATTCTTCAATTCATAATTCCCTCACTATTCATGATATTAATAATATGAACTTTCTAATTCCTCCTACCATTCATAGATGAAAACTATGGATCATTATAGGGAAAACTGGCACATGTCATTCAACAAGAGTTCATTCAAATAATGGCAGGTCATATATTCACAGCAATAGTTTGAAGACATGTAGAATAATTTGAATATCCAAGAAATCAAATAAGATCTGTATTTCCATAACTAAAATATTTCTAGAGGTATCCAGATACACATGACCGGCTAAATACTGGGTAAACAGTAAATTAGTAAAGTACATTTCTCATTCTTATTCTATGACATTGACTATCTCTTCCGTACTTTTTGTAACTACCTTCCCAATCGTCAACTCATCAATTGGATTTCCTTTAGATTCAAGTTATCAGTCCCACTGCACAAAGATGGAATTTGGATTATATATCATATCCAATTTATAATTAGCCTGGCTACCTTTGATTTAGGCATCTTTCACGTTAGATATTCTTCCTGGGCCTTAATGATTTAATGTTCCTGCTCTATGCAAAGTGTTTTTTTCAAAAAAGAAATTTGTGGGGCTTTTTATTTGATGGTCTTTTCATTTCTTTAGTTTTCTTTATATTGTCCAAAGAGAAAAGAATAGCTTTAGGCCCACATATTAAATAATGGTCTTCATCTGTCCTCAAAGTGACCTTATTGTGCTCCCTGAGAGCATTACAATGGGTTTTGTTTATTTCCAAGTACCATTTTAGGAGATTTTATAAAGCAATTATCAACTTGGAAACTCAATCTTATTCTCCATAAATTAGAAAACCCCTACCAGAATAATTTGAAAAAAAAAGAAAACAAAACACCACTTGAGTTTATCTTAAATATCTCTGACTAATTCTTATTTCCATACTTCTCTTTTTCCTTATTTTCTTCCTCACATATGTGTGCAAAGTTAAACCTATCTTCTGATGTGCTGTGTGAGCAGAATAAATCATGACAAATTCTTACTGTGCACTTGTACTCGTTCCCTATACCAAGCGTTCTCATTCAGTCTTCAAAGCAAACTAATTATATGGGCATTAAGATCATCTATGAGAAAATTATGTTTAAGGTCACCAGGCAAGATAGTGTTCCTGGATATCTTCTAGGTCCTTGGCTATGTAACATAAAAGAATTTAAGAACATGCCAGTTTTGTTAGGCCAGTGGTTTATAAGGAAATGAGAGAAAGTGAGAAAATGACAGATTATGGGTTCCCAGGTATTCTTGCAGGCTGGTCCAGGTAAAGAAGGGACAAAAGGGATGATTTTTCCTCTGTGCTTGCCTTTTTAAATGATTAATTATCCTTCCTCCTTGCTAATGTTCAGGGGAGGGGTCCCAGTTGTTTGCTGTTTTGATTACTTCACCCAATAATTTCCCCATGGCAGGGCCCAATGACATGGCCCTTTGAGAATATCTGGAGCCTTATCCCATGGGTTCTTTCAGTAGCTTTCTGGTGGGGGTCTTTCTCACGGAGGATTTCCGAGGTGGAATTCCATGGCCACGTGTTTTACTGCCATGGTTTTCTGCCAGGTTTTAGATTCATCTTTTCATGCCCTAAACTAACTTGCCTCATTAGAGATGGCCAGTAAAAGTCAGAGGAATACCTAATTCTAGGGAAAGTGAAGAATTAAAGTCAGAAAGTACTATAAAGTAGGCTCCAAAAGTAGACTCTTCTCTACTTGATTCAGGGACATTTCAACTGAAACTGTTTTTGTCACTTTTCTTTATATATTCAATTCCAGAGTTTAAAGGCATCAAAATATTCAAGTCAAGTCTAAAACAATGTCCAAGTCAGTGACACGACCTAGCATATGAGATTTGATTTGCCTTCAAAAAATTAACTTGAAAACAACTCTAAGATTTTGTTTTTCTTTTTTCAGTCCAGACACTTCTGTATAATACTGACAAATCTGTCTTATACATTATTATACTTTTCTATTAAACATCTCAATGAGTCTAATTTATGTTTTAATAATTGTTACTCTTCTTTAGTGAGAAAAATTTTCAGGTGTCCTCTTTGAGTTTCCCCTTCTCTGTACTTTTCTAGCCTTACCCTCATCCTAGAAGCAAATTTGCTCCCATGGATTCTGCACCATTCCCCCAACTGAAAAAGAAAAATCAACTATGTCTTTCTATTTTGGCTTCTTTAAAAAAATGTCCATTTTAAAAATACATATAAGTTATACTATCCCATTATCTAAAATATATGTATGCATACAGATAAAACAAAATTGGGTTTGCACTCTATGCAATTTTTTTCAAAGTATTCTTTAAGTCATTATAGGATCACTAAATCTTCAAAATGGCAGAAAAAAACAACTGCTCTTATATGTTTCTAGTGATAATTTCATTCACATATTAGAATATTTTGTTCTTTTTGATAGTGTATTTACACCTATGTGAATAGTGTATCTTTTTTTATTATGTCATACTGTGATCCCACAATTTTATTAAATAATGTTACAGCATTTTACCTTGTGCATTGCATTTTTTTAAAAGATTTTATTTATTCATTTATCCCCCCCTTGCTGCTTGTGCTCACTGGGTCAGCTAACCACGCCGTGCGGGTGGGCTTGCCTTCACCAGGAGGCCCCGGGAACTGAACCCTGGGCCTCCCATATGGTAAACGGGAGCCCTACTGATTGAGCCACAGCCGCTTCCCATGCATTGCATTCTTAATGGACACTATCTTGCCATAGAAAAATATACTTTCTTTGGTGATATAATACAAAAACCGAATAAATTCCTAGGCCAATTGCACAATAGGATCAATGATTCATCAAATAATTTATTTTTCTTATTCATACTGCCAGTTAGAAAGGTAACTAAAGGGTTTCTTAGGATTGCTTTCATTAGGAAAGTCTTAGCAATGCAAACATGGTAGGCTATGAGTTAAAAATGAGGAACAGGCATTTATTTATTTATTTATTTTTAAAGATTTTATTTATTTATTCATTTATCCCCCCCTTGCTGCTTGTGCTCGCTGGGTCAGCTAACCACGCCGTGCGTTTAGATAATAAGAACAGAAGCACAAAAGAGCAAAAACACTGAAAGAAGAAGAACCTGCTTTGCTTAAAATGCTGCTGTTAAATGTAAGTAAAAACTTTGCCTAGGATTATTCATGAAATATTTTTGGATAGGTTGTGTATGAAGATAATTTGGGCATCTCTGAATGGAAATTGAATATGCTTCTACTCAGTTCAAGTGCTTGTGTTATATGGGTATGATACAATTTTTATAGTTTTGGAGGATGTATTGTGATTTATGTTACCCTAAATAACATAATGTCTTCTCTGTGGACTTCTTTTTCAAGAATGTTTAGAAGAAATCACCACTGATACCAAGCTATATAAAATCTGGAAATAGTTGTATCACTTTTGTTATAAATTTTTAATGCTCTAAATAATAAAAGCCCATGTATTTTATCCACTAATCAATTATCTTTCACATGGCAAGTCTATCTCATATTTAAGTGATATTGATAACTTTTCTTCTCATTTTGATATTATGAGTGCAATATATGGCACATAGATGTTTTTTGATTTGGCCAAATTTGGCTGTAAATAAGTTGAAATCAAGCCCTACAGAATCTTGGTTCAAAGAACCTCTACTTTCCCAGTGTTATTAGTTTTTGAGAATGCATGCAAAATATATTGTGATAGTTAGGCTAATGTGTCAACTCAGCTAGGTAATTGTGCCCTGTTGTTTGGTCAAGCAAACACTGGGTTAATTGTTATAAAATGACATTTATGAACTTTAGTCATCTGTGAGTTTACTGCATAGATGGCTGATTACATCTACGATCAAGCAGGGAGATTGCCATCAGCAATGAGTGATGTTTTATCCAATCAGTTGAATGCTTTAAAAGGGGATTGATTTCAGAAATCAGAGAGAATTTTCCAGCTTGTCTTTGGACAGCCATCATCTCCTAGGAAATCATAAGACATCTTCATCAGACTTTCCTTGAACCCCCTGGTTTGGAACCTGGGATCTGGACTTGTGCATTCCCATGGTCACATTAAATAATTTTATAAAATCTCATACTATTTACAGATATTTCCTGTTGATTCTGCTTCCCTAGAGAACCTGGACTAATAGACCATGTGACAGACAAGCCAAGGGCCAAGGATCCCTGGCAGCTAGGTCCAGAGTGACACAGTCTTCTGCAAGAAAACAAAAGTGACACAAGCCAATAAATTCCCATTGTTTAAGCCACCCTATTACTTGGTATTTGGAAGCCAGGAAAAAACACTGTCCAAGCATTCACTCACATCCCCATGCCAGGAGACTCATTAGGAATCCCTGGGCAGGGAATTCTAAGAACTTGAAGAGAACAACCTTGGAAGAACAAGGAAGTTAGCAGATTACCAGAAAAAAAAAATGCTCCTCATATTTGCTGGTCTCCCATGTGAAGACCAGCTCCCCACAAACCAGTCTGAAGTACACAATGACTGGCCCCACTCACAGGCACAGGCACCAAGTCAGTCTTGCTGATAAATATGGAAAGGATAATGTGATTCTCCAATTGTGAAAGAAAGTGGAATGTTGAAGGACCAACAATAAAAGACTGAACATAAATTCCAGAGGAGCAAGGCTCCAGGTCCTTCCTCATTCTGGCCCCATGTCCTTCTCTCTACAAGGCACAGCTGGAACCTAGTTTCAACAAACCCCTTCAGCCAGTGAATAATATTTTAAAATATATATATATATATAATTAGTATCTTCAAAGAAATATAAGATATTGTATTCATAAGGAGATAATATATTGCTTTCAAGACTCTTAAAACAAGTACCCTACAGTGGGTGGCTTTAACAATAGGAATTTATTGGCTCCCAGTTTCAGAGGCTAAAAGACTCACTCCCTGCCAGGGTTGATATCTTTGTGCTTCTCAGCAAACTTTGGGGTTCTTGGTTTTTCTGTCACTTGCCATGCACATGGCAGCATCTTCTCCTTTCTTTTCTGGGTTCCATTAACTTCCAGCTTCTGGTGGCTCCCAGTGGCTTTCCTTTCAGTCTCTATTTTCCATTGTTCATAAGGACTTCAGCCATGTTGGATTAAGGCCCACCCTAATTCCTTTTGTGCACGCCTTAATAACATCTTCAAAGGATCTACATACAAATGGATTCACACCCACAAGACAGGGGTTAGGACTTGAACATTCCTCTTGTGAGGGACATGATTCATTCCCCAAAATTCAGAGATCATGAAAGAGCTTTTGGAATTTAAAATATAACTGTCAAAATAAATAATACAATGGGATTATTGAATGGCATAGTTTAAGAAAAATCCAAAAAGCACAATTAAAAAGAAATGAAAAGTACTTAAAAAATATTAAAATGAGGAGGAAGTATTTGAAAAAGGGTAACCTATTCAGGAAATTGATCAAGGGGTTTCCAATATGCAAACCAAATTTATGCTCTAAAGAGAGTTCACACAATGTGGAGGGAGGAAATTATCAAAAAATATATATCAAATATACAGTTCAAGTAATATTTAGAGCTTAAAGATGACTTTCTTGTTTAAATAAAAGAGCTTAACAGCAAGTGAATTAAAAAGATCCACAACTTGGAACATTATTGTGAAATTTCAGAAGTCAAAGATTGTGTCAGTTTGAAATTTTTATGAATTCCAAAAAAAAAGAAAGATAATGTTTCTCAAATATAATCCATTCCTGTGGGTGCGAGACCCTTTAAATTGGACTAAATCAGTGAGGCATGATTCAGGTTGAGTCTCCACTCTTTTGCTGGTCTGATATAAACAGAGACACACACAGGAAAAGAAAGCTTGGCAATATTTGATTTGGCTATGTGTGAGAGAGGACTGTTGGAAAACAGAGTGGCCCAGGGGAAGGCAAATACCTCAGTAGAAATCAGTGGCCATTTTGATTCACCATGTGGCCAGTCAACAGGATCAACAGTAGCTGACTTTGGTGAGAAATCACCTCTTTCTTGGCCTCAGAACAGTAACCACTTACCAAAATAAATTTCACATTATAAAACCTACCCTATTTCTGGTACTTTGTATCCACAGCCCTTTGGAAAACTAAAGCAAAGATTAAAAATAAAAAGGAGAGAGTGTGGTCTACAATGTGAACTATGGTCCATGATTAATGGCACAGCCCCAGGATGTATATATCCATTGCAGGTGATGTGCCACACTAATGAAAGATGTTTTTTTGGGATGTTATGGGAGTTGTGGGAGGTAGGGAACATGGGAATCCTTGTAATTTTTGTATAACATTTATGTAATCTAAGCATCTTTTAAAATATAAATAAATAGATAGATAGATAGATAGATAGATAGATAGATAGATAGATAGATAGATAAAATGAAAAGGAATCTAAAAGCTCTCTGAAAGTAAAATAGGTTAGCTGTGAAGGAATAAACACCAGAAAGTTATTAGACCCAACAGCAACAACATGGATGTTACAAAATAATGTTACAATACCTTCAAGTTGATGAAGGGAAGACTATTTCAAATCTGAATTCTGTTCTTACCAAATTGTCAGTTAACTGTGAGGACACATAAGAACTCAGAACTTTATCCTCCAGGTACCTTAACTTGCAACCATCATTTAAGATATTCTCTAATAAGGTAAGGGATTTCTGAGAGAGAACAAGATGCCATTTAGAAGGGAAGCAGTAGAACAAACCCAGAGAAGCAATTTAGGACCTCTTAGTAAGGAGGCTGCACCCCAGGCCTAGGAAAACTTCACTCCAAATGGAAACAGGAAGAGGGGTGGTGCCCAGCAAAAAGGTCTTCATATGGAAATCTCAAAATATTGGAAGAAATTAAGGATAAGATAAAAGTAGATGATGTAAAAGTAAAGAAAAGCAATTAGAAATCCCAGGAAAGCAAAATATTGAAGAGAAAAGATTATTTATCTCTCTATTTATCTATCTGTAAAACCATGGAATACTAGGGAATTTAGATGAGTTGACAGTACCAGTCTCCTCCTCACAATTTGGGAAGCTGAAATGTTCTGCTATATTTTAAGACATTCAACACTACAATAATAAACAAAATAGTAAAAAGCTATGATAATTATGTATCTCCCATGGGATGAGG
>JAKSZT010019608.1:70709-95543 GCA_026826555.1 Tolypeutes matacus | reverse complement strand
GGATGATATGATCCAAATTTTAGAAAATTCTGAAATGTCTAAGACAAAGCTTCTTGAGCTAATAAATGAGTTCAGCAAAGTGGTAGGATACAAGATCAACATGCAAACATCAGTAATGATTTTTTCTCTAGTACTGAACAATCTGAGGAGAAAATCAGGGGGAAAATTCCATTTACACTAGCACCAAGAACACTCAAATACCTAGGAATGAATTTAACCAAAGTAGTACAGGACTTTTATGCAGTATACTACAAAACAATGCAAAAAGAACTCAATGAATACTTATACAAATGGGAAGATATGCTGTTTTCATGGATTGGAAGACTAAATATCATCGAGATATCAATCCTACCCAAACTGATTCATAGATTCAATGCAATAACAATCAAAATTCCAACAGCCAACTTTACAGAATTAGAAAATGCAATTACCAAATTCATTTGGAAAGGAAAGTGCACCAGAATTGCCAAAGCATTCTAAAAATGAAGAATGACAAAGGAGGAATTTCACTGCCTGACCTTGTAACATATTACAAAGCTACAGTAGTCAAAACAACATGGCACTGGAATAAAGATAGACTCATTGATCAGTGGAATAGAATTGAAAGTCCAGAAATAATCTCTCTCAAATACAGTCAACTGGTTCTTTCCATGTTAATGGGACAAAACAGTCCTTTCAACAAATGGTGCCTGGAGAAATAGATATCTATAACCAAAAGATCGAATGATCATCTCTATCTCACTCCCTAAAGAAGAATCAACTCAAAATGGATCAGAGACTTAAATATAAAAGCCATGACCATAAAACTACTGGAAGAAAATATAGGGAAACATCTTAAAGACCTTGTGGTAGGTGGTGGTTACATGAACCTTACACCCAAAACACATGCAACATAAGAAAAAATGGATAAATGGGAGCTCATCAAAATTAAACACTTTTGCACCTCACAGATCTTTTCAAAAGGGTGAAAAAGCAGCCAACTTCATGGAGAAAATATTTGGAAATCACATGTCCAATAAAGGTTTAATATCTGTGCTATAAAAAGAGATGTTACAACTCAGCAATAAAAAAGAAAAATGACCTTATTAAAAAATGGGCAAAAGACTTGAATAGACATTTGTCCCCAAAAATAAAAATAAAAATGGAAAAACACACGTGAAAAAATATTCAACATCACTAATGATTTGGGAATTGCAACTCAAAACTACAATGAGATATCATTGCACACCTATCAGAATGGCCACTATCAAAAAGCCAGAGAAATACAAGTGTTGGAGAGGATGTGGAGAGATAGGAATATTTATTCAGTTTTGGTGGGAATGTAGAATGGTACAGTCACTGTGGGGGACTATTTACAGTTCAAAGGAATTTGAATATATACTTGACATGTGAACCAGCAGTACCACCAATAGGTATATACCCAGAAGAACTGAGAGCAGTGACACAAATAGACATCTGCATACCTGTGTTCATAGTGGTTATTCATGATTGCCAAAAGTTGGAAATAACCCAGGTTTCCATCAATCGATGAATGGATAAACAAACTGGTGTATTCACATGATGGAATATTATGTGGGTGTAAGAAGAAGTGAAGTCATAAAACATATGACAACATGGATGAAACTGGTGAAGCAAGCAGGCACAAAATGACAAATACTTTATTATGATTGTGTTAGTATGGGCCAAATATATTCTGTAACATATTGTATGATTCCATTTCTATAAAATGTAAATATAAATCAATTTTTAAAAAGAATGAAGGGATTCAATAAGTAGACTTCAAAGTTTTATTACTGTGCAAAATGATTTTATGAGCTACTACTTTATTTCTTATAGAGGAGTCAAAATTATTTGGCAATGGTCTTAACAACTTTAAGAATATTGATTTGGTAGCACTAATATTTTGATAATAAAATCAGAATTTAATACTTCTAAGACTAATTAAACAATGGCCATCCATTGATGATTTTGATCTTTATAACCACTTGTGATAAAGTAGACATGAATTAATCATTTTAATTTATTATTTATTAAAAATTTATTTTTAAAGAAGCTTTAGATTGCAGAAATGTTACATCAAAATATAGGTCATTCCCATATACCCTACCCTATCCCTCTCTCTATATTTTTCCTCTATTAATAACATCTTACATTAGTGTAGCACATTTGTGACCACTGATGAACAAACACAGAAGCAGTGCTTCTAATCATGGCCTATACTTTACATTATGGTTTCCAATTTGCACTGTACAATTTTATAGGTTTTGACAAAATGTATAATGACCTGTATACATCTTTGCAATATCATGCAGAACAATTCCAATGCCCTACAATAATCCTGTGATCCACTAATTCTTCTCTCACCCTCCCCTCAGGACCTCTTGTAACCACTAAATTTATATCAATGTTACAAGTTCTTCTGTTACTACAATAATAATAAGTCCATTTGGTCTATGGTTACATTGCCCTGCTATGTTTGTTAGTTCCTCATTCTTGAAGATTTTGGCATAGTGATGTCCACAATGCTTCAAATTCAGAGGTGGTTCAGATTTTATGAGGCAGAAGGAAGGAACTGTTTTGCTTGTAGTTATAGACACTATTTGATTTTAGAGGTGGGTGGTGTCCATCGTCATCATTTTGTTAGTTGTCCTTGGTTCATCCAATGACCTGGGGTAGTGGGTGCTGGCTGAAACTCTGATGAGATTCAGGACTCAATTGTTATATGAACATATTAAAAAAATGTAAGTCTCTGGGACACATATTTAATAGGTATAGTACTAATTATAGTTTCAAATAAAAGTGATAGAAGAAACGTGTAGGGAATTTATAAATGAGTCTAATTCTGTTACAGTGAGGAAATAGGTTCTCATGCATTCCAAGATAAGGTCCAACGACAGGGAGCTGATTTCATGGAGTGTGTGTTTTGCCTATTGTGTTCAGATGTCTCTAGAACCCTCACAAGCACCCATTTGAAGCTTTGTTATCTGTGGCAGTTAGTGAGGTCTACCTAAGACGTGCATAAGTGTAACCTTTGGAATGACCTACTGACTCACTTTGAAATTTCTTAGCTGTGAAAACTCTTTTCTCTGAGGGCAGGAGGAGTGAAAAACAGGTGTAATATGGGTGCATTTTTGGAACTTGGGAATTTTCCTGAATGACATTGCAACAACAGATACAGGCTGTTATAAATCTTGCCATAACCTGCAGAATCGTGCGGGAGACAGACTAAACTACAATGTAAACTTTAATCCACACTGAATGGCAATGCTCTAAAATGTGTTCATCAATTTCAATGAATGTACCTCACCAAGGAAGGATGTTGTTAATGTGGAAAAATGTGGGAGGTGTGGGGAGGGGGCATATGGGAAACCCCTACATTTTTATGTGACTTTTGTATAATCTAAGTATTTTTAACAAAATTTAAAAAATAAAATTTAAAAAATGTAAAGATTTTAGAGAATGTTGGTGAAAAATAAATAAAAAAATAAAAAAGACATGTATCATATGCATAAATTGTTCAGAGTTTCTATTTGGGTTGGCTGTAAAGTTTTTGTAATGAAATATGGTGATGATAGCAGAAAATTGTGAATGTAATTAACAGCTCTGAATTATATATGTGAATGTGGTTAAAAGGGACAATTTTAGGCTGTATATATGTCAATAGAATAAATATTTTTTTAAAAACCGGAAATATATAACAAAATTAACCCTATTGTAAATGATGGACTACAGTGTATAATATGATTATAAAACTGTTCTTTCATGAATTGTAACAAATGTGACACTAATGCAAGGAGCTAGTAATAGTGTTGCATGGGCACTCTATTTTATGCATGGTTTTTTGTAGCCCTACAATTTCTCTAATAAAAACAGAAAAAAAATAAACTCTTTTCTATTTAATTTTCCTCCTTTTGGTCAAGGTCTTTTTCCAAATGCATAACTGGTTGATGCTTGGTAATAATCCCTCATTGCCAGTGAGACTCATCCCCAGACTCACCCAAAGTGGGAGAGGTAGGGGGAGAAGGGTAGTAAGTTAATTTGCTGAGTTTAAACAATTTATATTGTTAGGCTAAGTTTCAATTTTATAAGAATAAGCTTCAGAAGTACAAGAACTAATAACAAGGGCTTGACATATTGCTTTGTTTTCTTTTATTAGTCACTGCCTATGTATCTCTAGATTGTTGTCACTCTATTAGAAAACACAGCAGGACTCCCCTGGTTGGGAATTTAATATTTTCTTGGTTATTGTTTGGGTCTCCACTCACTGAGAAAACAGCCTATGACCACATGGACACATTCATCTCCCATAGAAGCCTGCCCTATATACCCCCTTCCCCACATATTCCCTCCAATACCAACACCCTGCACCAGTGAACCTTCCCTGACATAGTTGCCAAAAGAACAATCCCACAATTGCTTTCTCAACCAAAGTCCTCTACCTACTCACACTGCACTTGTTCCTTCCTCCAGCCCTCCCCCCAACTGTATGGATAGCCTAATCCAACCCCCCAATCCTATTCACACTCACACTGCAGCATCCTCAACACCATGTACATTGCTGCACCACCATCACCCCATCCTCTGTCAAACCTCCCCCATCCACCTTATCAGAGTCTACCAGATTGAACATTGGCTCACCACTATCTAGTTGTTTTCTATCGCCTCCTATCACCATTTTAAATAAAATGAAACATTCATAGATAAAGTTAGTGGTTCCAAAATTCACACATTGTATAGCTAAATAATACCATCAAGGTCAAACTGCCTTATGCTCTTCTCTTGTAGTTTTAACTAATGCTTTATTCTGTGTGTGTGTGTCTATGCATATATATATATATACACATATGTATGATTTTCATTAAAATGCCAGTAGGGATAAATATACTCTGTTATAAAATATCAGCATTTCTTTTCACTATCACTAAGAAAAAGGTAAACAAGAATTTTTTTAAAAAATTAGTCAAATGAATTTCATTGGGATCTTGCAGTGAACTTTTTCCTTCTAATTATTAAAAATGGATGTGTCATCATATTAATCTTTACTTTTATTTTCTAACACATTCCACACTTTAGGTAAACTCTATTCCACTGGTAAAACTTTCCATTTGTGTCTGCATGGTTGAACAAAGTAAATACATAACTAATACATGCATTTTTAATAAATTTTGTTTTCACAAAGATTCAGAGTGACTTCCTTTCTAAGTACACAGATGTATAGTTAATTTGAATTGGAAAATGTTTGGTATCTCTTTGGCATTTAAAAATTTTTTTAATTGACTGATTGAATGCATTCATTTTTGTTAATGTCAAGATTGAACATAATGTTCTGAAAGACCTATGGAAATCATGATGAGACAAACCAGGAAAGATTATTTTATTACACATAAGATATTCATTTTCTACAATACTGAAATCATGTAATTTACCATAGATTCATGATGTGTGTAATCATAATTATTCTCCACAAACATTTCTGATAGCAACTTATGTATTATGTGATTTCAAGTGAATGTTAGACATTCTCACTTCATTAAACCATGGAAAATGGGAATAATGTCACTGTGTTTATTTTCTTGGTACTTTCCCACAACAAGTCCCCTGAAATGATATGTTTTGTATTATTTTTAGTTTGTTACATTGCTATTTGTTTATGAAAGTTTCTCATAATTATTTCTATCCCATGTAGTCAGCTTATTAACCAGCCCATGTATTGTCTCCTTAATTACCTTTCACTCTCTGAACTTTGCTACATTACCACAGTGATGCTCAAAATAATGACTTACTTCCTGGCAGAAAGGAAGATTATTTCTTATAATAACTGCATGACACAGCTCTTTTCCACACATTTCTTTGGATACATCAGTACCTTTATCGTAACAGGGGTGGTCTTTGACCACTATGTGACCATCTGCAAGCCCCTGAATGATACTGACAGCATGAGCAGACAGATGTTTAACATAATCATCATAGCTGGTTGTACTGGAGGGTTGGTACACTCTGCCAATCAGTTTCATCGTCTACATACCCTTCTGTGGTCCTAATGAGATAGATCACTTCTTCTGTGATGTGTAACCTTTACTGAAATTGGCCTGCACTGATACACGCTGAATTTGTTACATGATTATTGTCAATTAAGGTGTGAATTCTTTGGTATCTACTGTAATTTTGATGGTTTCTTAATTCCTGATATTATACACCTTCAGGGCATACCCTGCAGACAGCTGTACCAAACGCCACTTGCAGTTCTCACATAAAATTTGTGGTGTTATTCTTTGCACTTTTTATCTTAATTTACGTTTGATCAGCCATAACTTTTCCACATCATTATTGCTTCCATGTTCAACACTCTGATTTACACTCTGAGAAATTTGAGATGAAGAATGCCTTGAGGATGTGGGCTAAATATTACTAAATTATAAATATTCCAACAATGACATTTCAGTTTGTAACAAATGTTTCACAACCATGCAAGACGTTGGTGGTGTGGAGATGTATGGGATCCTTGTATGATGGTATAAATGTTTGTTTTGTAAATTCACAGATTTTACTATACATTTATTCTTTATGTATGTTCATGTGTGAGTGATATACTTCAATAAAATTTTATTGAAATAAAAGAATGTCTTAGGGAAAGTATGGTCCCGTCATTTTGCTTTCAAAAGAAAGTCATTTATATAAAAGTCATTGCTGAGTTTCCCTCTAAGCATTGTTAAATAAGTGTCTACTCAACCCTGTGTCCTAAAATAGATCTGGAATGATAGATTTTATTCAAGAGCATGCAAGAGCCAACCTCAAATCATAGATCAATATCTTCAGTCCTTGCCAAGAGCTCTTTCTAGTTGGGCATATTTGATTTATTTTCTCATGGCAATTTTTATTTCACTATATTCACATATCTACCACAAATCTGCCTTACTATTACTATTCTTTCTGTCAGTATAATGAAATGCTTTCTCTGTTTCTCTTGTAATTCTCTTGGTAAAACCTAACTGGAAGCCATCTTTTAGAGGAGAACTGATGTTTTTAGACTCTCAGGTCAAGTATCATGGAGCAGAGCTAAGAAGAGTGGATTGTTCAGCTGAGGATGATAGATAAATGAGTGGATCATTTAACCACCTTGGCTACTCAGCATTCATAAAAATTTTATTTACATTTTGAAGTCCCTAATAAAATAGAAACAACTTTCTGTTTACATTGAACAAGATGGTTCTACAAAGATAGCTTCATCCTCTCCCACAAAATGTGAAATATACCATCTCCCAAATCTTTCTGTATGACTCTGATTAGTTCAGATTATAATCACAAATGAATTATCTGTAACATAAACATTAGATTGTAAAATGAATAACCAGAAATATCTCATATAATATTAGTAAAATTTATTATTTCATATATATGTATAAACACTAACAATAAAAGAAAATATGCACTGTTTTTATTGGTGTAATTGGTCATCAGATTTTTGTTAATGTTAATACATCTATTTCTTCCTGTTTATGCTCCACCTTCCTTTCATTCTCACGCTGACATTCATCTGTTTTTGATTCATTATCTCGTGTTCTTGTCTTTGATTCATTGCCTATTCTTCCCTAGTTTCTAAATCCTCAATGATCCTGACATTTTAGTTCCTTTATTTTTCCATTACCTCTTACTATTTGTCTTGGAAATTTTAAGAGATGCTCAGAGAATCCCCTGGGTTGCAGATATTGGTAATCTACCCTCATTTTGCTGAAACAACCAAATTTCCTCCGGTCATCACTACTAAAAATACACTCCCTCATTTGTTTATTGGTTTAATAGGGGCATGAGGAGCCCACAATGTCCAGTGGCATTCTCAATTACCAAATAAATAAAATCATTTATGTTTTCCTGTATAAATGCAAAATATTTTTGTAGCTAGGATTTTGAACCAGCTGAACTGGACAGGAAGAAAACATTCTGTTAATGGATTTTCAATATAATAGAAAGGTAGCTAATTGCAGTTATATCACTTGATTTCTATAAGTTCATTTTCTTAAAAAAGAATAAGTAATATCATATATTGGTCAATACATCTTTAATGATTTTTAAGGTTTTGTCTCTGAATAGGGACTTGAATGGTCAGGAAGCCATTTCAGCATTCTGTCATATCAGCTACTTCAGCATAATGGGGTGTATGGCAAGAACAGTGAGTGCCCTGGGTGATGTGTCTCTTACTTTTATAATAAAATAAGTTATGTGATCAAACTGAATTCTAGGTAAGTAACATGATGTTGAATAAGATATTCCATAAGTCCATGGATCATGCTGTTGCTATAAATATTTTGAGAAGGGAAAGCAAATCCATCAATTTATTAGCTTTAATAACTCTCTATTTCTGTGAGTGCAGAAGTTTCCTCTTTCATAATGGAAAGTTTTCATTGTAATCAACTTTCCCCCAAGTAGTTTACTAGTGCTGCCGAGGCGTTATGTTTATTGGACACTTAATCTTGGATTGAAAGATACAGTTTTCAAAGTTCACCCTATTCGTATTTCTCATTCCACATGTTCTTCTTACAATGTGATATTGTCACTGCTCCCGTGAATTTTGGCAGTCAATTATCCCTCCTGTGAAAGACAGTAGGCCATTGTGATTGCCTCACTGAATATAATGTAACAGAACTGAACCCATGTGACTTCCAATTCTAAATATTAAAAATATTCACTTTGTTCTCTTGGGTTATTCATACATGGAACACACTTGCCATGTTGTGCAGCAGCTTAAAATAGTCCACACAGAGAAACCATATGAAGAGGCCACACATGGGTTATCATGGCCAACAGAACAGATGAAGTCTTGGTTGAATATTAGAAGAAAAATGATAGAGATTTTAGGGAAGTACTAATAAAAATAGCACATACAATAATGTCAGAAATATATAGTTAAAGATAAATAATAGATATTACAAGTGAATAATTATTGATGAAATTTCATGATACTAGGCAATTATAACAATTCTAAACATGTATCAATGTAGAAATTTATAGATTTAATGGGACCTAATGGACAGGTGCTGCTCAATTGAGCCAGTGATTCTAGACTACACATTTCACTAAAGCACAAATAGATAAATTAGGGGAAAAATTCATATTCTATCATGTAAATTGACTTTCTACAAATTTCACATCTGCATTTTATATGCCAGTTCATCTGATGAAAATGCAAGGAAAATAAATTTCAAAAACAAAAGAATAAGTAAAATTTGAATCAAATATAAGTATGAAGGCATATTAAATAGCTAAGCAAATTCTTACACCTGGAAGAGAACAAAATTACTACTTATTTAGACTTCTGCAGACTTCTGCTTTGAGCTAAAATAATTTGCATCTGAATTTACCACTGGAAAATGTCATACAAAAAAAATGGTGCATGCATTGTAGTAGCCAAGGCACCAGAGAAGAACAAAGTATGCACAAGTAAGGTTAATAGTGCTGAATATTAAATGGACTATATTATAAAAATATAGGTGCAAAATTAATGATCTAAGCATTCAAGATATCAATCTAGAAAATTACTGGGATACACACATAAATGCAATAAAAGCAAGAAGATAATTAAAGTGAGAAATGGACTAATAAAATAGAAAAATGCACACTGTATAAAAAAAGAATCTATTCAGAAGTTTATTAGATTTGCACAATTTCTTATCTACAATTTCAAAAACAATATCTAAAAACCATTCTTACTATTAGGCTAGTAGGGAAACTTAATTTATGTAGTACTATTTATAGATTTTATAGATTTATCTTAAAATATTCATGCAATTTCATATTCAGTATTAATATGCTTGCTTATGAAGCACTATCCCAGATACCATTGTGGTATCACATAATGTATAGTTTATGCATAACAAAAAATTTTAAAACTTTTTAAATTCTGAGTTAATAAACATACCTAGATCAATGTGTAACATTTAAGAAATTATGAATCTGCATTTGAGAAAATACCTGTTATCAAAAAATCTATTTATATTCATAAAAATTGAAATGTATAAAACACCAAAACTGATTCAAGAGTCAAAAGAAACATTATAGATTTTTTAATCACTTAAAAAAATATTAAACTTTGTTTCAAAATTTAAAACACCAGGTCTATAAAGTTTTTTTTAAAAAGATTTATCTATTTATTTATTTATTTATTACTTTTATCCATGTTTAACCACCCTCCCCCCATTTTTGCATCCATTCACTGGGCAATTCTCTGTGTCTGTTTTACTGCCCTCTCTTCTCATCCTTATCCTCCAATCTTCAGCAGGATTTGATCCTGTGAACCTCCGATGTGGGAGAGAGGCGTTCTGCCACCTATGCCACCTTAGTTCCTAGTTTTTTGGCATGTCTCATCTTGGATCTCCCTTGTGTCACTCTCCCGTTATGTCATCATCTTGCTGCGTGGCTTGGCAGGGCTTGGCATACCCACATGTGGGGCCTGGAGGTGCATCTGCATGCAGGGCCTGAGGGCTCACCCACTCATGGGGCCTGTCCACACATCTGCATGTAGGGCCTGATGGCATGCCTGCTTGTGGGGCCTGGCATCCCACCACCTTCTATATATATTTTTTCTTTATTTTACTGGGAGGTCCCGGGGATCAAACCCAGGTCCCTCCATATGGGAGAAGGATATCCAATCATTTGAGCCACATTTACCCCCTATATAAAGTTTTAAAACTAGTTTTACTAAACATCAAAGAACAGATCATTCTAACCATATTAAAACTATTTCAGAATATATATATACAAAGGATATACTCTTCGGTTCACTTTAGAAAAGGAGTATAACTTTAACAACAAAACTAATTACAAGAGTGGATTATGGCCCAATCTCAATAATGAATATAGATGTGAATATAAGAACATTTTTAGCAAAATGATTTCAGAAGCATATGACAATTTTTTAAAAGTTAGTGACCAATATATTTGTCAAGAATGTATGTTTCCCCATTAGTGCTATAAATAGCAAAGTGAAAGATTTGTTATAATTACAAAAATAGTAAGAAATTGTGAGAGAAATTTGTAACAGAGGAAGATTGCAAGAAATATGTGAAATAAAAGAAAAAGAAAACTTAGAATGTATATCATATTCAATGTTGAGAAGTTAGAAATATCCCATGTATGATCAGGAAAATGTCAAGGATGTCTGTTATCATCATTTCATTCACCATCATTGGTGATACTAGGCTAGGTATTATATTCCGATAAGTAGAAGAGATATAATGTCCAAGTATTGAAAGGAAAAATAAACCTGTTATTCCCAGTTAGAATGAATGTAAACATAGAAATAGAAGCCACAGCTATATTGTAAGAACTATAACAGGATTATTTGAAGTTTTAAGAAATAAAGCTAATATACAAAATCAATTCATTTGTATGTATTAGTAGTCATCAAAAACTAAATCTTGGAAAAAACACAATTTAAATATAAAACAAACTTATAAGATCCCCAAAGGAAATATCATATATTAAATACAAAATTATACATTTTTGGAAAGATAATTAATATATAAGAAAATGAGATTTTATATTTTATTCTTAAACAGGGAGATATTATATAAAAGTAATTTGCTCCCAAATTGTTTTATAAATTCAGTACAATTTTAATTACTTTCCCAGCAGTATTTCTCATGGAACTCATTAAGCATAGTCTACATGTATGTGGACTGTCAGAAGGCATTAAAGACATGGCAATTCTGAAGGATAAAAGGAAGGTAGAGGAACAAGCCCTTTTATTCCTATAGGATTAAAAACAGAGTGACATTACTATATTGATAGAAAATAGTATTACAATATAAAAAATAGCTCAGGAATAAACTCTTGTATGAAACTTGATATATGAAAAAGAAGAAATTGCAGATAGTAGGAGAAGTATGACTGTTCAATTATTGATGCTGTAACAAGTAATTTTTTTCATGTAGGAAAGAAAAAAGAAATTGCATCTCCACCTCATACCATATGTAAATTCATTTCTTGATGGGTTATATACTTAAAAGTAAATTGCAAAAAACAATTTTTAAAGATTATGATTGAATATATTTGTCCAGTTAATATTAAAAAGGAATTCTTCAATAAAATAAAAAATAACGAAAAAGAAATAATGGAAGTTTTACTATATAAAATTTAAGAACTTTTCTTATTAAAAATCCACCATAAATAGAAGGAAAAAATTCCCTACACTGGAAGAAGGTATTTGTAAAGCTTATGAATTATAAAGGACTAGTGTGCAAAATTTATAAACAACTTTTACATACAAGCCAAAAGTTATACAGTCCATTAGAAAATAAATGTACAAAAGATAAAAATAAACATTTCACACAAGGAATAAACAAATATCTATAAACACATGAAAGAATTTGTAGTCAGAGCAGTCAGAGAAATATATATAAAATCACAGTGTAATAAGATTTCACCCCACCCAGATGGCCAAAATTGAAGTTATAAATGATCATCCATATGTTGGCAAGGATATTAAATGACAGGAATACTCATGCAATAATTATAAGTGTTATTTTTTACAATCATTTCAATAGGAATTAATTATTAAATTAAACATATGCATATCCTATTACTCAGTGAGTCAGGCAATATTTATAATGGTAAGAAATTCTTGTACATTTCCTCCAAGAGAAAATTTCAAAATGCTCATTGAAACCTAGTTTTTATTAGAAAAAATGGGAAAAATGGAAGGAAAAGAAAGAGAAATCAATTGTTTAATAATAGAGAAAAGTATAAATAAGGAGCATGTAAATAAAACAATGAAACACTGCTAAAAGAAAAAAAATGAATGATTAGGCCCATTCAGCAAATACATGAAACTCAAAGTAAAATTTTGAGGGAAATACATCATTCACAGGACTTTCATGGTCTAAAACAGGTAAAATTAGACAATATGTTTTATCAGGATGTTTATTTAATGGTACTTAATGTATGGGAAAACAAACAGGAGAGTTTTAAAAACCTAACTCAGGCTGTGGTCACCTTTGAGTGGTCTTGGAGAAGAAGTTTTCAAGATATTTGTAAGTACTGCTCAGGTTTTGTTTCTTAACAAGTACAAAGGAGGTCATTTTATTTTGGGTCTATATTGTATACATATTTTATAATATATGCATATACAAAGCACATAGATATGTATATAAGTATATTGATACATATGTAGAAACACAAACAAATATAATTATTATTTTATTTAAGATATATATATATTCAATTACTATTATACAAAACTGTGATGTGTTGAAGAACTGATATTGTGATGAAAATGAATACTAGTGAATTTGAGAACTGGAAATTTCCCTTCAATGTTAATGTAAAATAATAAAGAAATGAAGATAACCAGTACAAGTGCTATATGGAAGAATCAACATATATTTATATGTATGTGAAAACATGTAATTACAGAAGTTGAGAAGTAATTATGAAATAGGTAATTAGAGAAAACTGTTTTGAAATTAAGTATTTAATAATTCAGATGAATAGTCATCATTCATTGATAGCCACTGATGGTCGTTCCAAATAGCTGAAAATCAAAACCTAATATACCATAGAGTAACTTATGTACTTAAAGAATTGAAATGTATGTACTTCTCCCTGAGACTACACTGACACTTGATTTTTGATATTCACATGGGTGTGATGAGGCATGGTGAGTAGGGGTTTCTGGAAGTCAGGTGTTCAATGGAGTTTTATTTCATGTTCATTTCACAGTGATTCTGGTGAGCCCCAGAACCCATTCTATGGTTATTTCCCCAGATCCAGAAAGCATTATCAGAATAGACATACTCAGCTAAATGGTAGAGTAACCGCCTTGTTTCCTGATCTGAGCTTTTATGGTGGGAACATCTAATGGAAGACATAGATTAACCTCTACTTTGCAAAATAGTAAACCATCTGTTCATGTCCTTGCTTTCAGTTATTCTGAATACATACACTAGTAGCGGGATTGCTAGACCATATGGAATTGGTCCTATTTCTCTAAATCCTCCCCAGCACTTGAATTTTCTGTTATTTTAATAATGGCCTTTCTGTATGGTTTGAGATGATAATTCATTGTAGTTTTGATCTGTGTTTCCCTAGTGATTAGTGGTGTGGAACATCTTTTCATGTGTCTTTTGGCTATTTGTATTTCCACTTTGGAAAAATATTTGTTCAGTTCTTTGTTCATTTTTAATTGGGTTGCTTGTCATTTTGTCATTAATTTATATAATCCCTTTATATAACTTGGAGATCAATCCTTTATCAGATATAGGGTATGTGAAGATTTTTTTTCCCCATTGAGTAGGCTGCATTTTTACTTTTTTGACAAAGTGTTTTGAAGAACAAAAGTATTTCATTTTGAAGCAATCCCATTTATCTATTTTTGTTGTTGTTGCTTTTGCTTTGGGGGTAAGGTTCAAGAAAACACTATCAAGGAAAAGATCTTTAAGATGTTTCCCTAGATTTTCTTCTATGAGTTTCATGGTTCTAATTTTTTTTTATTTTTTTTTATTGTGGGTAAAAATCAAAATTTTCACAATACATACCAACATTTGCAAAATGATATATAAATGTATATGCATATGTGTGCATTTGTTTACAAAAATGTTATTTATGTATATATATAAATATATTTTAAGAGGTGCTTAGATAACCAAAGTATTACACAGAACCCACTGGGATTCCCATGTGGCCCACCTCCCACACCTCCCACCACATCCCACACAAATATCCCCCATAATTTTTATATTTAACTCTTGATCCATTTTGAAATAAGTTTTGTTAAAGGTGTGAGTTAAGAGTTATCTTTCTTTCTTTTACATATGGATACCCAGTTTTCCCATCACAGTGTTTTGATTAGGCTATTCTGAACAAAATGATTGGGTTTCACAGCTTTGAAAAAAGTCACCTGACCATAGATGTGAGGGTATATTTCTGAACTCTAAATTCAATTCCATTGGTCAATCTGCCTATTTTATGCCAGTACCATGATGGGTTTTTGTTTGTTTCTTTGTTTGTTTTTAACCACTGTAGCTACATAATATGCTTTAAAGACTGAAAGTGAGGATCCTCCAACTGCTTTCTCCTTTTAAAGGATATTTTTCGCTAATTGGAAGTCACTATCCTACAAGATTACTTTGATAATTGGATTTTCCAAACCTACAAAAAATGATATTGGATTTTTTGTTTGGATTATGTTAAATCTGTAGATCAGTTTGGGTAGAATTGAAATTCTAATGATATTTAGTCTTCCAGACCATGAACACAGGATATACTTTGGTTAATTTAGATCATCATTGGTTTCTTTTAGGAATGTTTAGTAGTTTTCTGAATACAGGTTCTTTAAATCCTTGGTTAAATTTGTACCTAAATATTTGATTCTTTTAGTCACTATTGTAAATGGAATTTTTTTTTTTTACTTCTTCCTCCCATTGCTCATTAGTAGTATATAGAAACGCTATTGATTTTTGTGTATTATCCTTGAATCCTGTATCTTTGCTTTAATTGTCTAAAGTTCTAATAGTTTTCTTGTGGATTTTTGGGGATTTTCTAAGTATTGCATCACATCATCAGCAAATAACAACAGTTTTACTTGTTTCTTTCCTATTTTTGGGTGCCTTATGTTTCTTTGTCTATCCTAATTACTCTAGCTAGAACCAGCATAACATTGAATAATGGTGGGGAGAGTGGGTATCTTTGTCTTGTTCCCAATTTCAGTGGAAAAAGTTTCAGTGTTTCACCATTAAGTATAATGTTGCCTGTTGGTTCTTCATACATTCATTTTATCATATTGAGAAACTTTCCTTCTATTCCTATAGTTTGGAGTATTTTTATGAAGAAAGGATGTTGTGTTTCATCAAATGTCTTTTATGTATCAATTAAAAAGATCATGCTCTTTTTCTTCTTCATTTTATTAATGTGGTGTATTCCAATAATTGATTTTCTTACCCTTGTATATGTGATATATAGCCCACTTGATCATGATTTATAATTTTTGAAATGTTTTTGGATTCAGTTAGAAACATTTTGTTGATGATTTTTGCATCCTTATGCATTAAAGAATTTGGTCTGTAATTGTCTTTCATTGTAATATCTTTATTGGGTTTTGGTATTAGGGTGATGTTAGCTTCATTATCATTCATTCCTGTTCAATATGTTGGAAGAGTTTGAGAAAGATTTGTATTAGATCTTCTTTAAATCATTGATATAATTTACCAGTGAAGCTATCTGGTCCTGAACTTTTCATTTTTGGGAAGTTTTTGATGACTGTTTCAATCTCTTTACCAGGTATTGGTTTGCTGAGGTCTTCTATTTCTTCTGGGGCCAGTGTGGTTTCATGCATTTCCAGAAATTTGTCCATTTCATCATTGTTGTCTGGTGTGTTGGCCAACAGTTTTTCATAGCATCCTCTTATGATGATTTTTTTATTTCTGCTGGGTCAGAGGTAATGTCACCATTCTACCTTTTTATTTAATTTAATTGCATATTATTTTTTCTACGTTAATCTACCTAAAAATTTCTCAATTTTGTTATCTCCTCAAAGAACCAACTTGTAGTTCTGTTTTTCTTTTTTTTTTTTTTTTGCTATTTTTTTCTCCATTTCATTTATTTCTGCTCTAAACTTTATTATTCTTACTTTCTGCTTGCTTTGTGAATGGTTTCCTGTTTTATTCTAATTCCTCCAGGTGTTCAGTTAGGTCTTTGATTTTAGCTCCTTCTTCTTTTTGAAGAAAAGGGTTATAAATCTCCCTCTTAGCACTGCCTTTGCTATATTCCATAAATTTTGGTATGTTTTACTCTCATTTTCATTAGTCATATTGTATTTACTGATTTTTCTTGTAATATCTTCATCTCTAATCCACTTATTATTGAACACTATATTGCTTAATCTCCGTATATTTGTAGATGTTCCCTTTTTCCCTCCTGTTATTAATTTCTAATTTAATTCCATCATGATCAGAGAATGTGTATTGTATAATTTCAATTTTCATAAATTAGATGATATCTGACTTATGTCCCAACCTATGATCTATCCTAGAGAAAAGCACTTGAGAAGAATGTATATCCTGCTTTTTAGGGTGTAATCCTCTATGTCCTTTGGATCCAGTTCACTAATCATGTTTGTCAAACTCTCAATTTCCTTAGCTGTCCTTTGTTCAGATGTTCTATTCAATGTTGAGTATGGAGTGTTGAAGTCCCCAAGTATTATTGCACAGATATTTGTTTCTCCCTTCAGTTGTTCCAATGTGTGCCTCATGTGTTTTGGGGCATCTATATTATGTGCATAATGTTTATTATAGTTATATCTTCTTGGTGAATTTTCCCTTTTATTAATATATAGCAAACTATTTCACCAATTTTAAGAATTTTGCATTGAAAATTTATTTTATGATATTAGTATCGCTACACCAACTTGAAATATATTTTTCCAACTTTTCACTTTCATCCTGATTGTGTCCTTGCACTTTAATGTGAGTGTCTTTTAGACAACAAACAGATGTCTCATGTTGTTATATCCATTCTATCATTCTATGTCTTTTAATTGGGGATTTCAATCCATTAACATTCAGTGTTACTATTATAAGGGCATTACTTATTTTATCCTTATTATCCCTTGGCTTTCCATTTCATTTTTACTATTGTTTGTCTTTTAACCCTTTCAATTTTTCTTTCTTATGTTCTTCACTTCTACACTCTTCCATTGCTTTCTCCCTTGTCTTTTCTTATCAGGCTGTAAAACACCCTTTAATATCTAATGTAGTTTCATTTTCTTGGAATCACATTCACTCAGATTTGTTTGTGTGTAAAGTCTTTAAAATTGCCTTATTTTCTAAAGGATAGTTCTGCCAGAAAAAGTTTTCATCTTGTAGGCATAGTTTTTCCAGATAAAGCATTGTTAGTTAGCAGGGTTTTTTTTCATTTTCAGTACCCTATATATATATATTGTACCATGACTTCTTGCCACGATGATTTCTGAACAAAGTTTTCACTTAGACTTCAGTGTCCTTTGTAATACTTGTCTCTTGCTGCTCTCAAAATCCTTACTTTATATTTGACCTTTGACAATCTGAATAGTAGATGTCTAAAAGTAGGTCTATTAGGGTATATTCTGTTTGGGGTATGATGTCCTTCTTGAAGATTGATAAATATGTATTTCATAAGGCTTGGGGAATTTTCAATCAGTAATTCCTGAAATACTCTTTCTTTTCCATTCTCTTTTTCTGGGATGTATATAGCTCATATGATTTGTATTTCATGTTGTCATTCAGATCCCTGAGACCTGTGCAATTTTTGCATTCTTTTCTCTGTCTCTTTCTTACCTTTTCGATTTCAAATGTCTTGTCTGAGTATATACTAATTTGTACTGCTAACATTTTAAAATCACCTCATATGTGCCTCTAGTTTATTTTATTTTTTAATCTTATCCATTGTGTCTTTCATTCCCATAAGCTTTGTTACTTTTCTGAGTGTTTTCAAAATGTTCTTTGTGATCACACAATGTCACTCTATTATCCTTTACCTCTTTATTTATACTTTCCTTGAACTCCTTAAATTGATTAAGCAGCTTTTGTGAATATAATGTATTAGTTGTCTTAAATCCTGAGTTTCATATAGATTCTTGGTTTATTCCTTTGACTGAGCCATATCTTCTTGTTCCTTAGTGTGGGTTATCTTTTCTTGATACCTAGGCATCTACTTATATTTTTTATTTTGCTCTGTTGGTCAACTTCTTTCTCCTGCTTTTTGGTTTCACAGCTCTTTTTTGACATTGGTTTAGTTTATTTGTAAAAGTTTAATATTGCCCTGTTTAAGTAGTCAAAACTGTGGGAGGTGGCCAGTAATGGTGCCCAACCATGTTTACTTTGCTGGGAATGTTTTGGGAAATACCAGTCTATCTTCCTTTACTTTCCTGATTGACCAACAAATGGCACTCCTTGGCAAAACTTTCTACAGAGATGAATCCTTCAATTACCACTACATCTTCTCAGCTAATGAGTTATGGTATTTACAGTCATTGAAGAGAAACCACATTAAGCCTTCCACCACACCTTCTTCCCAGGGAGGAATCTGTCTTTTCCACTCTCTGTTGACCACTTAGCTGTAAGTTTTACTGAGGCTGTTCACCTAATGTGTGTGGTATGGACAGTGTTCCCAGCCACAAGGGTAAGAACTCAAGGTTTTCCCTTTGACCTCTCCATCTCTGCAACCCCAGTCATTCCTGAATGATACATGTGGTATTTTCATGGCCTGCAGGGCTCCCCAATGTGCCTCACTTAAAGTACTTCTATGCCTTCTCCTCTATTTTGCAAGAGAGCATTGCCTTGCATAAGCTACTCTGAGACCACCTTGGATCTTCTCCTAGTCAATCTCTTTTTATAAAAACTTCTGTTATTGTTCAATGGGGTCATGAAAAACTGGAAATGGTATAAGAATGGAGGTTTTACATGGGCTTAGCAATGTTTTAGGATTCTTCACTGCTCAATGGGAATTTATTAGTTCATAGTTTAGAGGATAGTAGATTTCCAAATCAAGGCATCATCAGGGTGATACTTTCCCCTTGAAGACTGCAGTGTTCTGGGCCTGGCTGCTTCTGATCCTTGGTCCTTCACTTTTCTGTCACATGGCTTTGTAAATGGTGGCCTCTCATGGCGTCTTCATTCTCTTCCAAGTTCCATTGATTGGGTCATCTGACTGCTCCATCTGTGGCTTTCTCTCCACTTGTCTGAATTTCTTTCAGCTTATAAAGGACTCTAGTCATAAGATCAAAACCCATCCTGATTGAGTTGTGCCCCAACTTAACTGAAGTAACCTCATCAAAAGGTCCTACTTACAATGTGTGCATGAATGCTGGAATATGTTAAACTTAAGAACATGTTTTCTTCAGATACATAGCTCCAAACCATCACATTATGCCCTATGAACCCACAGACATGTTCTTTCCACATGCAAATTGTATTCATTCCATCACATCATCCCAAAATCTTAAATGATTTCAGTAACATTGCTTCAAAATTAGTATGGGTATGGGGATCTGTTCTGGAGCACAATTCTCTGTCTGTGGACCTATGATGCCTAGAAAACAAATTAAGTGCTTCAAATATACAATGGTGGACAGACACAAAATAATCTGATTAGAAAAGGGAGAAATTGGATGGAAAACAGTTCCTAAAACCCAGTAAGACGTTGATTTACAAAAATTGGGGGATTGGCAAGCCTGAATTCCATACAGCAGGCTGCAAATTGGAAACTTATGAAGATGAAGTTCAATTCTCTAAGAATAGCTGGCTGGCTTAAAGTCAGAAATTCCTTCTGATGTCCAAAATCCTCAGTTAACACTCTTAAGATATCCAATTGATTGGATGAGGAGTTTCTCTCATTGCTGAGGCAATATCCATTTTTTATTATAGATGCAATCAGTCTCCATTGCAGTCAACAGAATATAGATGCAAATGATTTTAAGAAATGCCCTCAAGGTAAGAAAGACAGCAGTCCTTGCTGGACCAAATAATTGGACTGCATAATCTCACCAAGTTGACACAGGAAACTGACCATTAATATGATTACCTTGTCAACTTGGCATACTTGCCCATTTCCTTAAGCCATAGGTAATCTCCATAAAAGACACTAACATTGCCATATTTCCATATAGCATGATGTTACTGAAATGCTTACAACCAAAACTTCACTAACTATTTTTCTCAAAAGAGTATTCAAGTTTTTGGGTGATAGTCACTCTCATACTTGATATCTCTTAACTATACTATATCATCTAATTAATGCAATTTATGTTATATTATTAGGGGATAAGAGAGTTTAAAAAATAAAGATATTTTAGATAAACATTTTAATTATAAAATTAAGAAGAAATATTCATAACATAAAGCCTCGTTCCTGCAACTGGCCATGTGGCCAAAACTGGTAATTATAACTACCTTCTTCCACTATCCTTTCCATGTACACTATACCTTGAGCAGATCTCATCTGGTCATAGTTATTTGTTTTATGGAGTGAACTCAACTTTCACTCCTGAAGTTTTAAGAATATAAATTGTCATATTTTAATGGGGCTGTTGTATCTTTATATTGACTTTAATCATAGGACATGGTACTACTTAGAGATGACCTAAAGCATCCCCTAAAATGCAGGGATACTCTTCCTTATTTCTACTGTAGAGTACAGGCAAATTTTCCCATGACAATCAAAATCAATCACTTCAGCCAGTAGAATAAAATGATCATCATAGCTTATTTTATTGAGAGATTGGTATACACTGCCAGCAGTTACTTCTTAATACCTTCTTATGATTGTGTGGTTTGAAGAGATAAATCATTACTTCTGTGATGTGTATCATTTGCTGAAATTGGCCTGCACAGATATATAAAGAAATGGTCTCTTCCTTATGTTGAATGAAGTAAGACAGTCACTGAAGCACAAATATATGTCCTCACTGATATGATTGAGCAGAATCACAAACCTAGAGTTTAGATGATAGATTATCAGGAGACAGAAAGGGAGTGGAGGGTGGTGAGCTGATGATCAAAGTAGGCAAAATCTATTAGAAGGGGAAGGGGGTGATTGGGCAGTGGATGGGGGTGATAGTGGTACAGTGATGGAACTGGGTTCAATGGTGCTGGAGGGGGTGTAGGGTAGGAGGTCAGTTTGGACTATCTATGGAACTGAGGAGAAGGCTGAAGTAAGGAACAGGGGGATGTGTAGGTCTGTGGTAAAACCTACAGTGGTGGGAATGTTCTTTTGGCAAATATGGCAATGCAGGGTTGCTGGTGCAGGGCATTGGAGGTAGGGAGATATGTGGGATACAGTGCATGCTTCTATGGAATATGATTGTTCATCTTGTCATATGTGTTATCTCAGTTAGTGGAGACATACACAATTATCAAGAAAATATTAAACTGTCATCCTGGGGAGTCCTGCTGTGTTCTCAATTAGAGGGGCAAGAAACTCTTGAAAACATAGGCTGTGCTTAATAAAAGAAAACAGACCAATCTGTCAAGCCCTCAATATTATTACATGTAACTATGAATGTTTTCTTTCAAAAATTTAAATTTAGTGGTTACCAAAGGTTTTGAGGGGAAGGGGATGGAAGAATAGAATAGATATAATATAGGACATTTTTAGGACACTGGAATTGTTCTGCATAATCCTGCAATGATGTATACGGCCACTTTAAATTTTGTCAAAACCTATAATAGTGGAGAATTCCACAATTATGATCATTTTGTGATCTAAAACCTCCACCAAAACAAAGCCAAAAAATAAATAATTAAAAATATAAGAAAATAAAATAATTAAAAATAAAAAGTAAAATACAAAAATAAAAAATAAAAATAAAATAAATGATTTTCATTGTGCCTTTCATCACTGTAAGATCTATCTTCTATGAAGAGTGACAATTTCTTCCATATGTTCCACTAGTGTCTTTTTTTTTTTCCTTTATCTTCAGAGAAGCTTTATCTTACAGGAAAGTCATATAGAAAATACAGGGTATACCCACATACCCAAACACCTCCATTCTCCCACTCTCCCCATTTAATAATGTATTACATGTGAGGAGAGGATCATTAGTGTGAGGTGTTTGTGATGAGGGATGTGTGAGGAGTGCACTTGCAGTTTGCCTCTATAGCATAAAAGTATGTTCAAGTGGTCATGGGTCATTATCTTTGTGGGGGGAGACCCACACAATAACCAAAAGAATGTTGAATTCCCATCCTGGGAAGTACTCCTACATTCTATAATAGAGCAGCAAAAATTCCCTGAGTATATTGGCAGTGCCTAGTGAAGGAGGACAGGCCATTATGCCAGGCTTATCATATTGATGATGCACTTATGAACCTTTTCTAGTGAAATTGAAACCTAGTCTTGTATTATATATAGACTAATAGTTACCTCATGAAAGGCCTCTTTTCCCAAATATGGCCTCTCTCTAAGCCAAACACACTATATAAATGCAGTAATTTCTCCCCAGCATGGGACATGACTTCCTGGCACTAAGGGATTATTATCAAGCACAAACTAGTGATGAAACTGGAAAATGAACTTGACCAAAAAAGGGAAAATATTTAATGCAAATGAACTTTTTATGGCTAAGAGACTTCAAAGTGACTCAAGAGGTTATTCCAGAGGATATATTAATGCTTCTCTCAGCAGGATCTCATTGACTGCCACAGTAAACAATGCCTCAGACAGTGGGGGTCCTGAAGGCTCTAGAGACATCTAGGCACTATAGGCATGGCAGACAAGACCAGGAATTTGGCATCCTGTATGTAAGCCTAACCTTGGAATATATATTCCCAAATGTAACATAAATGAGTAATAATGTTTGACTCATTTATAATTTCCCTATATATTGATCTTCTGCCACTTTTATTTGAACCTAAATTAGCATATGCTCATTAAAGGTATGTCCCAGAGACTTAAATCTTCAGTTTGTTCATATTCCCATTGAACTCTGAATTTCAGCATTGTTCCAACACCTACAATCCTGTTCATTGCCCAGAATAACTAACAAATGGATGATGATGATGATGGACAATGCTCATCCCAAAAATCAAAGAGTGTCTACAACAGCAAGCAAAACAGTTGCACTTGCCCCATGGTATATAAAGCCCCTCTCAATAAAAAACAGCGTGGGCATCACCTTCCCCAAACCCCAGGATAGAGCAATGAGCAAACATAAGGGGGGAATGCGACTGTGGTCTAAAATAGATATTATTTTTCGAGTGATGGAAGAACTCTTATAATCGATATAAATACAGTGGTCACCAGAGTTTCTGAGGGGAAAGAGAGGGAAGAATAAATGAAACATAGGGCATTTTTGGGACATTGTATTTGTCCTGCATGACATTGCAATGATGGATACAAGTCACTATACATTTTCTCAAAACGTATAAAATTGTGTGGTGCAAAGTACAAACTATAATGTAAACTATAGCCCATGGTTAGTAGCAATGCTTCAATATGTGTTCATCACTTATGACAAATGTACCACACTAATGAAAGATGTTAATATGGGAAAGTGTGGGATGCTAAGGGGTGGGGTATGTGGGAATCCCCTATAATTTTTATGTAACACTGACATAAACTGAAGCTCCTTTAAAAATAAAAAAAATAAAATAAATTAATAAATTAAAAGTAAAGAATTGGTCTCTAGGCAATAGTGTATTCAGGGGTAATTGCTTTGGTGTCTTTTGTGAATTTGGTTGTATCTTATTTTCTGAAAACATACACCATCAGGGCTTACCCTGCAGGATGCTGTAGCAAAGCTTGTTCCATTTGTAGTTCTTTTTTAACTGTTGTTATTCTATTTTTTTTTTTGCCTATTTTCTTCATTTACATTATACCTGCCATAACTTTTCCATGCAAAGTGCTATTTTATACATGATGCAGAATGGTGTAGCATGTTAAATCCTGTAATTTATACTCCCAGAAACTTCAAAAGAATAATGGTTTTTGGAAAATGTGGTACCATGGTTGATTTTGGGAGGGAAGTAGCTTTGTGAAATAGATGTCTATGCAACACTGAACCCTAAAATTAATATGGGATGACACACAAAGTATAATCTTTAACATTGAAAGAGACTTCTCTGTGTTTCATTAATTTTTATTTATTTTCTTATATTCATTGTTCCTCCATACTCTTCACACAATTGTCATGTCATCCTCATCTTATTTTAACATTTTATTTTGAGACATAATGATGTCTTTTCTACCTTCTCTTGAAAATTTCTTAGATAAAATTAATAGGAAGTTATCTGATAAATTAGGAATTCAATATTTGAACTCTCAGTCCCAAGTAACACAGAACAGAGCTTAGAAGGGTGACTTTTTTAGCTG
>JAKSZT010019608.1:17514-32321 GCA_026826555.1 Tolypeutes matacus | reverse complement strand
TATTTTAAAGAAATTTCAAAACTACTATGATTATATCCATAAAAAAGAGTACTGAAGTATAACACAGTAGGGACCCTAGTCTGCTGACTATGCCAATTGTAACACAGGCAGTCAAACCCGGCCAACTAATTTGATGTTCCAGAGAAACCTCACGGGAGCCCAGTGACAGCCATGTCCTTCTTACTTACTCATACACAGAGCCCAGTGGTGGCAGGCTGGGGGAAGCTCTACCATTATCACTTACAGAATGCAACCAGCCCTGACTAGCCAGTGGGAGGTGGGGGAGTGCTCTGCACTGCCTAAAGGAGTCAGCTTTTATAAAGTTACAAACAGTGGGACTAGTTAACAATTACCAGACCTCCTGATTATTCTCACAGGTGTTCCTTTGATGCTTACACCCAAACCTCTTGTTTATGAGGGTCAGGTGGCTGGCTAGACCCATTCATCCTCATTCCAGGACCTCATGGAAAGGGCATCCCATCTTCATTTACCCTGATTAAGAAGCAAAGACATTTAAAAATACATAACCTCAAGATTAATACACCTAAAAATAATAATTATCCCTCAGTTTTTGGTAAAATTGTATAGACAAAGCACTGGGGGCCTCTCAGAGCCAAAACAAACAAACAAAACAACAAAAACCTCTATCCTATGAAATTTGAATCTCCATGAAGATAGCCAACCCACAGCGCATTGAGCCACTATTTCCTTAATTTAACCCAATACTAGCAAAGCCCACATACCTTAAACATGTAAACAGGCATCTATAGAACAAACCCTTGCCCAATTAGTAGGAGTCAAGCTAACTTCCTTTCTGTCAAAAAAATAATAATTTGCCCTTCCAAGACCCCAAATATTCTATCACTCTGGCTTCCTTTGCTGAAGCAAAAAATTTGTGGTTTCACATAAAATGCTGTAGTTTAAAAACTGTACTCTGATTTGGCTTTCAAAATCTCATCATTCACATTTCTGCTATATCATGATTTTCTTTGTGGTTGGACTATTTGATAAGGGTCCAAAAGTAGTCCACACACTGAAGAACTGCCTGGTCTCTGCATTTGGGGAATTTCACGTATGAACATGGACATTGGAGGAACTGGTGCGAGACAAGAGGGTTGGGATGGGGAGGACGGTAATGGGTATTTGAATTCCTGGCAGGAAACTTACTCAGCAGTCAGTGCAGGGTGTGTGTGCTGTGTCCTCACTGAACAGGCTTATTGTCTTCTTAGTAAGGGCTGCTTCCTGAGTTGCCTGGAAGCACCTGGAAAATGAAAGTCACTGAGTTCTCAGGTCCTGAAGATCATCCAGTGGGGCCTGAGATACAGCCCACCTATTGACTGCATGCCCTCTAGTTCCCCTGAGGCAGTTGTTTCTTCCCTGGGCATAAAGGGTCCTGAGCATTCCTGGGTCTCCCTCAACTACTTTTCATGCCTTAATACTTCTGCCTTTTCTGACTGACTTGGCTTGAAGACTTGGCAGAGATTAGGATGATTTTCACCCATAAGACACTGTTAGTTTGATATCATTGAAGAATTCCAAGAAGAAATTCTGATTATGTTTGTAAACTGGTCTGTTCCTCTGGGCTAGTGATACCCTTAGATTTTATTGAATTCCAACATTTCACTTTTACTTGATTAAATTATGACTAGGGCTTTGATTGGGCCACATCAGTATAATGTTGAGTTCCCAACACCTTGGTGAGTGGGGACTCACAGAGAAAAGGCATGGCAGAGGACAGGGTATGGAGTTTTAATGCTGGAGCACCAGGAATTAAATAGAGAAGCAGATACGTGAGGAAAAAGAGAGGGCTCCATTAGACACAGCAGAAGCCTGGGAACAGAGATGAGCCATGTCCCTTATAGTTTACAGCTGGCCTTGGGGAGAGACCAGAGCAGCCGAACCTGGAGAGAAATGAGCCCCAGGAAGACAGGAAACCAGAAAGCCTGAACTCTGAACCTGAACCCTTGTAGATATTGGCAGCCATCTTGCTCCAACCAGTGGCAACACACTTTGGTGAGGGAAGTAACTTATGCTTACTGTAAGCTTCTACCCCAAATAAATACCCTTTATAAAAGCCAACAGATTTCTGGTATTTTGCATCAGCAACATTTTGCCTGACTAATTCAGACACTGAGGTCAAGGGCTTGGCCCATGATTGCCAAAGCCATCTCTACTTCCTTTAGGCTGTTCCTCAAAACATTTCAGCTGCCAATGGAACAACACCTGGCATCATTTTTCCTTGCATCTTCTGTGACCTGCCCCTCCTGGGGAACTGGCGGTATGGCACAAGGAAGGACTTTCATTCTGAGCTGTTTCTGAGGAAAAGTTGGTTATCTGCAGGCATTTGGGCATAAGTTCACAAACCTCTTGATACTCAATCAAATGTGAATTTTACAAAGATTCTAGCCAACATTGATGGGAGAAATTTTTAGCACTGGGAGACTGATGTGCTGCTTTCCCCAGGGTATCATTAAAAAGAAAGTGGATGGGCTTTGGGGAGGCTAAGCAGC
Source organism: Tolypeutes matacus (assembly GCA_026826555.1). Classification (NCBI taxonomy): domain Eukaryota; kingdom Metazoa; phylum Chordata; class Mammalia; order Cingulata; family Chlamyphoridae; genus Tolypeutes; species Tolypeutes matacus. The sequence goes on along the minus strand of JAKSZT010019608.1, from coordinate 29,811 downwards.
AGAGCCTGAGGAGGCCACCTGCCCAGGCTACTGGTGCATTATAAAGTTGGGTGTTTCTGGCTCATTAGCCAGCTATGAGACCTGGAGCAGAGAGTCAGTCCAGAGGCCTGGGTGGACTATCTCTATTGCCCCAGCCCTGGTCTTCTGTAGAAATTTGTGAGGCCAATTAATAATGCTCTCAAATTCACCTAGGGCCTCAACTGGAGGTGGCAATTAATTTCAACAAGCAATTAGGTCTCCTGAGGGCTGGGACACCTGAAGCTGGAGGCAAGAGTCAAGGAGAGAGTGTTAATAGTGTTTCTCCTGAGCTGGGGCTTCCTCAATGAAAAATTTGACTTGGAGAGGGGTAAAGGGAATGAGACATTTTGTGACTTTCCCTACCTCAGCAGCTGCCTGATGTCCTGGTCTCTGTGGCATTTTCCTGCAAAGAGCTGGCTGCCATGCTCAGTCCTGGTGGGTCTGCTGCTTCACCAGAGCACACTTTATATTCTGCTTATTTTTGTCATATAGCTAAGACATTAAACTCCCACATGCCAAAGATCACTCCCAGAACACCAGCTTTCCCTCTATTCCTGAGGGCCCTGCCTGTTACTTGAAAACATTCATCTCTTGAAGATCTGGCTGGATCATCTCTGCCTATGACCTTAACCCTCATTTTGTGGTACATTAATTTTCACCCATTTCTGCATTCACCCACTATCTAGACTTTAAAGAGATTAGATGGTTGCTCCTTGTGTAAACTTTTAATGAATCGTAGCATACATAAGGAAAGTGACCTAATCATTAAGTATAAAATTTGATGAATTTTTAGGAACTGAACACCCCCCCTATTCAAGAAGCAGACACCACCAGAACCCCAGAAACCCCCAATGTTTCTTCCACCCACATCCACAGGCCCTGACCACCTGCTGCTTTACTTTGCCATTAAAATTGGAATTTCAAGCAAATGTTAAAAACACATAAAGAGAAACTCTGGGGTTCTGCTTTCAGTTAATCATTCAGATTAACCCTCTATCTGAGAAACCTTGAAGAGCGGTATAACATCAACCAAACCCCATTTGTCTGAAGGTACTGAGAGCTGGCAAAACAGTGAGTACTGCAAGACCTAGAGCCAAGAGACAGGAAAGTTTGGAAAAGCAATCCTGGCATTTAGGACCATTTGTATCCCAGAGGTTTCTGCTGTTTCTGATGGAGGCTGAAAAGCTGAACAGGGCATTGGGGAAATATATGAAGGAATGACTGGCACTTACTCTGAGGCTACCTTCCTTTGAAGGGATTAGTTTGTTGTCTTTAATTCTCACAGGCACATATTGTTGATATTTTTCTGGAATTATGTGAATCAAAATTCAAAATATGCACTTTTCTTTTCCATTTTGATGATTCAAAGTTTTCCTGGGTCCATGGGAAGGCTGGATCTTCTGGTTCAAGCCTCCCATCCCTGGCAGGGTCTATGCTCTCAGGGTCACTACTGGCAGGCTATGGAGGCTTTTGTTGACTCCTTCCTCTGTGAGCCCTCAGCCAAATCAAGAGACCCTTATTGCTGGGCTCACTTCACAGACTACCAGTTTTCTGTCCATTCCTAGAAGGTTCTGGCAGAGGAACATATGGGCCCCCTGGATCAAGGGAGTCCAGGCAGAGGGACAAGTGTGACCCCTGTAAGGAAGGGTTCTGGCAGAGGGACTTGTGTGATATCCTGGATGGCGGGGATTGAGGTAAAGGGATGTGTGACTCCCCTGGAGGGACGGATCCAGGAAGAGGGACATGTGAGATCCCCATTCACCTGGCCCCACTTGGAACATCTCCTAGGGTTCTCTATGTCCTTTCACTTCCTTTCCTGAGGAGTTTTCACAGGCTCTGATGAGGCCTTCCTCTCTTCCTGCCCTTTCCTCTCTCTAGGCAACCTCACTCATGTTCCTGAGTTTTACTACCTTCTGTATTTCTATTTTTAGATCAGATTTCTCTCTGGATCTCTAGGTCCAGATATTGAATTATCTACTGAACATTTCCAAGTCTTCCCCCTGAACCTTCCTCCTGCCTCTTGTCTGGGTAGATGGTGCCTCAATCCTCATGGGACATGGTTCTTATCCTCAATACTTCCTCTTTCACTTTTTCAATGAGTCAATGATTTTGTGGTTCTAAATCCTGGACATCTCTTTAACCCCATTCAATTATTGTTTCCTTACTTTCCTGGACAAGTCTGAGGCATCATAATCCTTGCATGAGCTTCTGCACCAACTTCCTAACTGGATTTTTTGTTTTGCTCTTAGGCTCCTACATCTCATGTCCACTCTGAGGCTAGAACAATTTTGTAAACACATAAATATCATTTTATGATTTCCACAGTCAAGGAGTTTCATGGCTTCCCAGTGCCCTTGAGATGAAGTCTAAGAACCTTGCCCAGGACTGCAAGTCCCTTTATCAGGCCTCTGATGGCCTCCCCAACACCCAGCCCAGCTCCAGAAACCTTGGACTTCCTCTTGGCTTTGGTTTGGATTGCCCACACAGGAACCCCTGGTGCTATCCAGGATTCCTAGTTTTCACTTCCTTCCACCATCCCTCTAGTGGCCCAAACTGGCTGCTTCTATGGTTCCAATCATTGCTTGTCACCAGGCAAGACTATTCCCTCTAGATGATGCAGTACACTTTTCCCCTGTTTCCTAGCTCTCCTAAGGCCCTTTTGTGCCACAATTGCCCAGTCCTCCAAGGTGACATGATTAAATTCCCAACACTGACTTTCAGCTCTCTTCACTCCACCTACCAGACCCTCGGCCCTTCCCTGACCTGACCCTATATTTTCCCCTGACCTGACCTTCTACCAACTCCTTAATTGACACTCTTATCTTCCGCCTACCTGACCCTCTACCCACTCCTTACCTTGACTTCTTCCCTCTCCCTAACTGGCCCTCTGCCCTCACATTACCTTACCCTTTACCCTCCCCCTACCTGACACCATCCATCCCCTCACCTGACCCGCTTCCCTCCCCCTAACAAACCCTCAGATCTCCATGCAAGAGTCCCACTATTCTCCCCTTTCCTTGACTCTCTAACCTCTCCATACCTGATAATCTGCTGTGCCCTTCCTTTATCCTCTGGCCTTTCTCTACTTGAAACCAGGCATTCCCCTACCTGACCCTTTGCTGTCCACTTACCTGACCCCTGCCCTCCCATTATCAGACCCTCTCCCATCGCCCTACCTGACCCTTTGACCTCCCTTTATTTGAACCTGCCTGTTTCTACCTGTCCCCTGTCTCTCCTCTACCTGACAATCTGTCCATGCTTTACTTGAACTTCTGCCCTTCCCTTACCTGAGTTTATGGTCTCCAACTACCCAACCCTCTGCCTTTCGCTACTTGAACCTGACCTCCTCATACTTGACTCTCTATTCTCACCCTACTTAACTCTCTGTTCTCCACATACCATACTTCTATTCTCACCTTACCTGACTGTCCAACCTCCCTTACCTGATGCTCTGCTTTTCCCTTACCTGGCCTTCTGCCTTCCCATTATCTGTAACTTTGCCCTTTCTCAACCTGACCCTCTTCCCTCCCACCTCTGACCCTCTTTCTCCCCCTACTTGAACTCTGCACATCCCTCACCTGATCCTCTCTTTTCCCCCTAACTAACCCTCTGATCTCCATGCACCTGACCCTCTGGTCTTCCCTTCCCTGACTCTTTAACTTCCCCATACCTGATGATCTGCTGTCCCCGTACCTTACCTTCTACCCTTCCTCTACCTGAACCTCTGCCCTTCCTCTGCCTGACCCCTGTCCTCTCTTTAGCTGACCCTCTGTTCTCACTCTATCTGACCCTCTGCCTGTTCTCTACCTGATCCTTTGCTATTCCTCTAACTGAATCTCTGCCCTCCTCTTACCTTATCTTCTGCCCTTCTTCTATCTGCCCTCCCTTTGCCTGACCCTCTGTTTTCCAGTTACCTGAACTCTGTTCTTCCCCTGCCTGATATTATGTTTTTCCCTTACCTGACCCTCTGCTCTCCCCTGTCTGACCCTCTGCTTTTTCCTTCCTAACCCTGTGCTCTCTCTTACCTGACCCTCTTCTGTCCCTTTGCCATGCTCATTTCTTTCTTGTCTGCCCCTCAGCCAATGCCACTGTCTTTATGGGGACCTGACAGAAGAGGACAGAGCTAAAGCCAGGTGATGAATGGATGGAATGAGGACACCAACACTCAGTTCGGGGCTGCTGCTGCCTCATAGCCCTCAAGTTGGCCCTGGGGGTCAGTGGTTGAAAGTCTTGGCAGGATGTGGAATTCTAGTGGTCCATCCAATAGTCCACATCATGTAATGCATGGTCATCCTTGTAAAGCAGCCTCAATGGTTTCGCAGGCACTGGCAAAGGGGGGTGCTCACAGTGGAGTGATTGGTATTCAGGACTTGGAGAGAATCAGTCATAAATCTGGAGGTCAGGATGTGTAGTGAGGCTGGCAGCTGAGGCCCATCCACTGTGTGCTCAGACAGAGCAATAGCATGCTGAAACTAATCACTATCTATTCTGACTCTCTAGACTCATCCTCATCTTCTCCCTGGCTACAGGGCTCTGACCTAGCCATCCCTTACCTGCAGTCTCATTTCCTAAGCTGTTTCTCATTTCCCCTCTCTCTGAGTATCAAATTACCCTGCAGCACAACTACCACCAGCTCTCTCCTAAGAGTTATTTAGTTTTGCCAAATAACTAACAACTCCATCAGTATAATATATACAAATTCATTTGCTTTTTGGTCTAGAGAATTCACTGTGGAGCCCTAGGAGAGATTTTGTGGGTGATGCCTGAGATATGGTGTGGGATCTCCTATTGTGTTCAAGGGCCATCTCCATTTCTTGAGGATCTTTGTATCTCCCCAATCTGACTTGCACACCACCCCACCACACCTCCCTGCTGGTCTGACAGCCCAAGTGCTTCTCTTTATAACATTTCATCTGATATATCCTAAGCCAGTTTAATCATGAAATTGCTCAGATGGGTATGCACTCTAAAATTGCCATCTTGAAATTCTTAATAATTTTTATCAAAGGGCTCAGTATTTTCACTTACACTGAGCCCCACAAATTATGTAGCCAGTCCTTTGTATATTTTTGATTTATTGAAATTATTCTGTTTGGAAAAGTGATGTAAGTTTATTTTAGAATATGTAGGAAGTGCAGATAAGACACAAGAAGAAAATAAAAAGTGATTTAACATTCTGTGTCCCAGAAATGAACCTTTTAAACCTTGTGCTTTATGTCTACTGAGGACTTTCCCTTGCAGAAATGAACAAAAGAGAGCATCGTATACAGAATGCAGCACAGCATGATTTCTATTGGTTTGCGCTGTTTTTAACTTAATTTTTCCTATTGGCTTCTCTATACTTTCCTCATTTATATCATCATTTTTAATGATGGCCTCATGTTCCATTGTGTGCCTGTCCCAAAATTTATTTAATCTTCTCTCCTTGAATATTGACTGATTTCCTGAGGACAGACATCCTCTCAGTGAGAGGAGTATGAGTCTTTGATGGTAGCCTAGGACCCATTCCTAGAGGAAAATTAGGATATTGATTATATTACTACATGTTTATTCCTGGCTCACATAAGTTTAGACAACCCTGGTATTCAATCAAACCTTCCATGTGAGTGCAGACCAGCACTGTCCTGCTGAGCCTTGGACTCGGGTGTGCTGCAGCCATAGAGCTCAGTCCTCACTGAGGACAGGCCCATGGCCTCTCACATCAGCTTGCAGGAAACCTACTGACTTTCTCTGCCCACCTGAGAAGGTCTGGGGATATGATTACACCCCTGTGGCAGATGAGGTCTCTGATACCCACAAAGACATGTGAGTACTCCTAGGTTTCCTCCACGATGTTGGAACAGCTGGGTTGGATCCACTGTCTATTTGTGAACAGACCACACACACTCTCTCCCTGAGGATGCAGGCCCAAGGTGGCTACAGAAGAGGTGACTAGGGATGGTACTGCCTCCTCCAATGGGCTCATAAACTGGTGCTTCTAGCAGATTTGAACTGGCTTTGCTCACAGCCATTGGGAACAAGCTAGAGGTGATTGTGTTCATCCTGTAAAGTTTCACTTAGGACCCTCATTCCAGGCAGTCCTCTTCTGCCTCTTCTTAGATGTTTGTGATGGCCCTGACCATAAATGTTCTGATCATCACAGCCATTTATTTTAGCCCCAATGTCCACACCCCCCATGTACTTCCTCTTGGTCAACCTGTCCATGATGGACATGGTCTGAACCTCATTCACACTCTCCAAGTTACTGCAGAGCCTGGCTGCAAAGAGCACCATCTCCTACCTCAAGTGCCTTAGGCAGATGTTTTACCTGTTCACTGCCTGTGGAACTTCTCTCCACCACCATGACCTATAACCACTATCTGACCATCTGTTGGCTGCAGCACAACCACACCTTGATGAGGTCTCTCCTTGGTGGCTTTAAGGTGGTCTGCAGGTGTGTTCAAACCTCCATGCTCACAGCTCTTATCTTCAGGCTGTCATGTGACTCCAACACCTTTGCTCACTTCTTTGCAAAATCTCACCCATGCTGCTGCTATCTTGCTCCCCAACTTTCCTTATAGATATCATGACCATCACTTCAGAGATGTTCCTTTTGGGGATGCACTTCCTGCTCACCAATGCATTTTCAGGCTGCATCATTGCCAGCATCCTTCTCATCTTCTCAGCAGAGGGCAAGTGGTGGCTTTCTCCACCTACAAAATCACCATTTATTACTACACCTTTCTGTACACCAACATCCATCTAGCCCTTGACTCTGCAGGGTTTCTAGACAGGACTATTGCCACATAGAACACCATCATCACTCCCACGCTGAACACCTTCATTTATACCCTGAAGAATAAGGAATTCTAAGTATCCCTTAAAGATCTCCTCCTACAAATGACACTGGGTAAAGAGGAGAGAATAGGTCTGACCTTGGGAAGCTAGGAAGCCACACTTCCTATCCCCCCTCCCACCTAAGAGGGTCCTTTTGAGCTCACTGGACACATTTGGGAGGTAGTTTCTCTAAGAAATTGTTATTATATTTTTTGTGCTAAAGGATTCTTTAATGTACAGTATTTTCACTGCTTCTACTTTTTAAATAATGTATTTAATAGTCATACAAATTGTTTACTAAGCCCTTAAGCATTACACAGTTAATAATTTGAAGCATACATTTTATACATTGTATTTCCTTGAATGATGAAATTTAGACTCATTCAGTGAAATCCCTCTGTTAGTTATATCACAAATGTAATATTTTGGATCTTTCAAATGTCTCAAACCCTTTAAACAACAAAGCATGGTTAAATTCTCAGAATGATGAAAAAATATGTTAGACCATAGATAAACCTATCAAGAAATCCTTAATGTCATGGGTTTGATTGTTGTTCAATATTTTGATTCTTATTTTATTTGTTTTATCTAGGGTTTCTCTTGTTCACTAGGCCAAAGAAAAAGAATACCAGTTTAGATTAGAAGAGGGTACAAGTTATGAAATATTGACCATCTTGTTCTAATTGAGAATTACGTTCTGATTCTAACATCCAAAGTGATTCACACCCAAGCCAAAGGGTTTCTGATTGGTCTCCCCTTTTAGGCACTAATTACATCCAGAGATTTGATAAGTCCATCCGTTTGAATTGATGTTATGCATTTGACTGGTGCCAAGCACTAAGTTCACATGAGCATCCTTAGTTTCCTGTTACAGGAAATGTTGCATGCGTGGAGACATATGCAGGGTTGTTTGGGTAAATTTTACCTTATGAGGTTGCTGAGGATTTCCATCTTCTGTGACATGAGTCTGAATAAAGCTAACTGTAAATACTAAGCATTTCATTTTTTTTTAAAGGATAGGATAAATTTAATTAAACCTCTACAAATGCAGGGATGTAAAACTAGACAAATTGAGCCTCCATAAATAAATGCTATTTTCATTGAAATTATACATGCAGCTGATGATGTTGCATTAAGGAGAGTATTAATTCTCTAGGAAAAGGTCAGAAAATATTACATAACCTATAAGACATGACCTAAAGTGATGTATGTTTTTCTTCAAAGCAGCTATGAGACATGGAATTTAGAAAGTAATTTTGTTTCTACGTTTTGTAGTAGACTCCTGAAAGAAAGGAGAGAAGGGAAATATTGAAAAGCAACTACAATGTTCTTCTGCAGAAAAAAAACATAAAAATTTTGTGTTTTATATAGAATATCATAACAATTTAACATGCAGCCATCTTGAATATAATTATTGTTCATCCTTACATAAATAACTTACATGCTTTTAAATAACATAATATAAATAACAAACATAACATAAATAACAAACATGCAGATGTTTATATGGGATGTTATGGGAGGTGTGGGAGGGGGAACATGGGAATCCCTGTAATTTTTGTGTAACATTTATGTAATCTAAGCATCTTTAAAAATATATATATATATATAAATATAACATTTTTGTAAGCAAGTACACATATATGCATATATATTTATATATCATTTTACAAATATTTGTTTGTATTGTGAAAAATTTGATTTTTACCCACAATAATAAAAAAATAATAATTTAAAAAATCCAAAAAAAAGGAAAAGAAAAAGCACATTTGTTATTTATGTAAGGGTGAACAATAATTATATTAAACATTTCTTATTGTAGTCACCCTTTCATTATTTTGTTTTTGCAAACTTCATACAAAAATTTCCTTGTTGTGTCTCATGAATTAATGGTTTTACCTAGACTCAATTAAATTGAAAATTTTTGATACTGATTCTTACAATTTCCCAGTAGTTTCAGCAGTATATTGGACACATTTTTTTTTCTGTAAGCATCTCTGATTTTAAAAAAGAAGCTGGCTAAGATCCATTTTGATTTTATCTTATCCCAAAGCTAATGGCATTAGCTATTTTCCCCAGGAGTCCTGCTTCCCTTTAATTTATATATAATGGAGAACAAAATCAGGTTGAAAGACCTCGCATGTCTGCCTATGAATGAAATCATCAACCAGCCCCATTAGGGACAGAACTTGAAATGATGTCACTATTATAGTGATGAATTCACCTTAACATTTCCATTGGATGGTAATTCTTTTATTTTGATACAAAAAATACATTATTTAAAACATTTTCCTGCAATATTCCAGCATAGATTCATAATTTATCTCACAAAGTTTATTAATATGTCATTTCTCATGGAAATTTTTTACCACATTCTAAAATATTGCCCTCTATTTACAGAAATTAGGTGATACAACTAATCATGATTGTCCACTGATACTTAAGTGAGAAGAAGACACTGTGATAAAAAGGGAAAATGGATGAACAGAAACTGTGGGTCCACAGCATAAAAGACACTCTTCCCTTATTGAGAGTAATGAGCTAATAGTTTTACTTTTAAAAAATGATTAATTATAAATACACATTTTTAACATGTACAATTTGATATTTCACATTTTCACTTTCCAGAATTTTATGTAAATAGGAAAATACAGGTGTACTCTTTTTTGAATGTGTTTTCACATGCTGAATTATTATTTTGAAATCATTTCATATTGTTATATCTATCAGTGGTTCATTTTTTTATTTTTTAGTTGTATTCGATTGTAAAGATAAAATAATATTCACTCATCCACTCATTTTGTTGGACATTTGTGTTGTTTTCAAACTTATGCTGTCATGAATATTTTTGTTTGAGTTATTGTATAAACGTACACTTTCATTTCTCTTTGATAAATTCCTGGGAATGGAATGTCTGAACATATGGCAGAAGTGACAAAATGTTTTTCACAAGCAGTATATGATAATTACAATTCTTCAAAATCTGCCCCAATACTTCATATGGTCAATTTTTCTAATTTTAGTCATGCAAATAAGCATGCAAATGTATCATATTGTGATGGCAATTTGCACTTCCCTACTATCTACTGATGTTGAGTATCTTTTCACATTCTTAATTGCCACCTCTAAAGAAGAGTCAGTTCAAATTTTTGCCCCTTTTCATCTTATTTTTTACTTCCCTATTATTGATTTTTGAAATGTCTATAAATATTCAGGATACAAGTCCCTTATGAAATAAAAATTTTTCAAATATTTTCTCCCAGTCTGTGGGTTATCATTATGTTCTCCTAACATTTTCTTTTGAAGAAGTGTGTTTTTTTAATCAGTCCAATTTATCAGGTTTTTATTTTATGTATTGCACTTTTAGTATCATGTCTAAGAAATATTTGACTAGTCTAAATTCTTAAGGATTTTCTTGAGCTTGTATCTATGTTTTATTTATAAATTCATTTTAACTACTTAATTCCTTTGCAATTTCACGTGAATTTTAAAACTAGCTTCTTATATTTTCTAATCAAAAATTCCTTCTGGATTTTGAAAAGAATTATACTGAATCAATAAATCAACCTGGGAAGAACTGACATCTTTGCAATATTGAGTCTCCTGATGCACGAACAAAGTACATCTATCCATTTATGTAGGGTTTCTTTAATTTCTTTCAGCAGTATTCGATATATTTTAGTTTCAAGGACTTTGCATATTTTGTCAAATATATCCCAATTTATTTCATATATATTTTTTTGTTTTGTTTTATTTTTATTATTTTTTTTACTTTATTTTGTACATTTAATAATTGAAAACATAAGCAATTAAAAACAAAAAAGTAAACACAGATGAATAAATATATATATTTCTAAATTAAATGTAATGGATACATGTAAATTTTTTTTGTTTTGTTTTGTTTTTTGTTTTGTTTTGTTTTTTTCTGTGTGAATCAAACAATATTTTACACAATATATTTCCAAATATTTGGCCCATTGAGTTGGCTGCCTTTTCACCCTTCTGTCAAATTCCTGTGAGGTGCAAAAGTGTTTAATTTTGAGGAGGTCCCATTTATCTAATTTTTTTTTGTTGCACATACTTTGGGTGTGAGGTCCAAGAAACCACCACCTACTACAAGGTCTTGAAGATGTTTCCCTACATTTTCTTCCAGTAGTTTTATGGTCCTGGCTTTTATATTTAGATCTTTGATCCATTTTGAGTTGATTCTTGTATAGGGGGTGAGATAGGGGTCCTCTTTCATTCTTTTGGTTATAGATATCCAGTTCTCCCAACACCATTTGTTGAAGAGACAGTTTTTTCCCATCAGAGTGGGCTTGGTAGGTTTGTCAAATCCAGTTGACTGTATAGGTGAGGGTTTATTTCTGGATTCTCAATTCTATTCCACTGATCAATATGTCCATCTTTATGCCAGTACCATGCTATTTTGACCACTGTAGCTTTGTAATATGTTTCAAGGTCAGGCAACGAAATTCCTCCCACATTGTTCTTTTTTAGAATGCTTTTGGCTATTCGGGTGCACTTACCTTCCAAATGAATTTGGTAATTGCCTTCTCTAATACTGTAAAGTAAGCTGTTGGGATTTTGATTGGTATTGCATTGAATCTATAAATCAGTTTGGGCAAGATTGACATCTTCACGATATTTATTCTTCCAATCCATGAACACGGAATGTCTTTCCATTTGTTTAGGTCCTTTAAATTTTCTTTTAGCATTGTTTTGTAGTTTTCTGCATATAGGTCCTGTACTTCCTTGGTTAAATTAACTCCTAGGTATTTGAGTCTTTTTGTTGCTATTGAAAATGGAATTTTCCTCCTGATTTCCTCCTCAGATTGTTCAGCACTAGGGTAAAAAAACATTACTGATTTTGCGTGTTGATCTTATATCCTGCCACTTTGCTGAACTCATTTATTTGTTCAAGTAGCTTTGTTGTGGATACTTCAGGATTTTCTAAATACAGAATCATTTCATCCGCAAACAATGAGAGTTTTACTTCCTCTTTTCCTATTTGGACGCCTTTAATTTTTTTGTCTTGTCTAATTGCCCTCGAAGAACTTCTAGTACAATGTTGAATAACAATGGTGACAGTGGGCATCCTTGTCTTGTTCCTGATCTTAGGGGGAAAGCTTTCAACCTTTACCCATTGAGTATGATGTTGGCTGTGGGTTTTTCATATATGCCTTTTATCATATTGAGGAATTTTCCTTTTATTCCTATTTTTGAAGTATTTTTATCAAACAAGGATGTTGGATTTTGTCAAATGCCTTTTCTGCATCTATTGAGATGATCATGTGGTTCTTTTCTTTCAATTTGTTAATGTGGTGTATTACATTGATTGATTTTCTTATGTTGAACCAGACTTGCATACCAGGAATAAATCCCACTTGGACGTGATGTATAAGTCTTTTGATATGCTGTTGGATTCGATTTGCAAGTATTTTGTTGAGAATTTTTGCATCTATG
>JAKSZT010019608.1:0-10665 GCA_026826555.1 Tolypeutes matacus | reverse complement strand
TGGTTAAATTAACTCCTAGGTATTTGAGTCTTTTTGTTGCTATTGAAGATGGAATTTTCCTTCTGATTTCCTCCTCAGATTGTTCAGCACTGGTATACAAAAACATTACTGATTTTGCGTGTTGATCTTATATCCTGCCACTTTGCTGAACTCATTTATTTGTTCAAGTAGCTTTGTTGTGGATACTTCAGGATTTTCTAAATACAGAATCATTTCATCCGCAAACAATGAGAGTTTTAGTTCCTCTTTTCCTATTTGGACGCCTTTAATTTTTTTGTCTTGTCTAATTGCCTTCGTAGAACTTCTAGTACAATGTTGAATAATAATGGTGACAGTGGGCATCCTTGTCTTGTTCCTGATCTTAGGGGGAAAGCTTTCAACCTTTACCCATTGAGTATGATGTTGGCTGTGGGTTTTTCATATATGCCTTTTATCATATTGAGGAATTTTCCTTTTATTCCTATTTTTGAAGTATTTTTATCAAACAAGGATGTTGGATTTTGTCGAATGCCTTTTCTGCATCTATTGAGATGATCATGTGGTTCTTTTCTTTCAATTTCTTATTGTGGTGTATTACATTGATTGATTTTCTTATGTTGAACCAGCCTTGCATACCAGGAATAAATCCCACTTGGACATGATATATAAGTCTTTTGATATGCTGTTGGATTCGATTTGCAAGTATTTTGTTGAGAATTTTTGCATCTATGTTCATGAGAGAGATTGGTCTGTAATTTTCTTTTCTTGTGGAATCTTTACCTGGCTTTGGTATTAGGGGGATGTTGGCTTCATAAAATGTGTTGGGTAATTTTACCTCCTCTTCAATTTTTTGGAAGAGTTTAAACAGGATTGGTGTTAATTCTTTTAGAAATGCTTGGTAGAACTCACCTGTGAAGTCATATGGTCCTGGACTTTTCTGTGCTGGGAGATTTTTGATGACGGATTCAATCTCCTTAATTGTGATTTGTTTGTTAAGTTCTTGTATTTCTCATTGTGTCAGTGTAGGTTGGTTATGAGTTTCTAGAAATTTGTCCATTTCATCCAGGTTGTCCAGTTTGTTGGCATACAGTTTCTCATAATATCCTCTTATGATTCTTTTTATTTCTGTGAGGTCATTTGTAATTTCCCCCCTTTCATTTCTGATTGTATTTATTTGCATCTTCTCTCTTTTTTTCTTTGTTAGTCTAGCGAGGGGTTTGTCAATTTTATTGATCTTTTCAAAAACCAGCTTTTGGTTTTGTTGATTTTCTCTATTGCTTTTCTGTTCTCATTTTCATTTATTTCTGCTCTAATCTTTATTATTTCTTTCCTTCTTTTTGCTTTGGGATTGCTTTGCTGTTCTTTTTCTAGTTTCTCACGTTGTTCAGTTAAATCTTTGAGTTTAGCTCTTTCTTGTTTCTTAATATAGGCATTTAGGGCTATAAATTTCCCTCTAAAGACTGCCTTTGCTGTATCCCATAAGTTTTGATATGTTGTGTTCCCATTTTTATTTGTCTCAATATATTTACTGATTTCACTTGCAATTTCTTCTTTGACCCACTGAATATTTAGGAGTGTGTTGTTCAGTCTCCACACATTTGCAAATTTACTTTTTTCCTGACTGTTATTGATTTCTAGATTCATTCCATTATGATATGAGAAGGTGCTTTGTATCATTTCAATCTTTTTATATTTATTGAGAGCTGTATTGTGACCTAACATGTGGTCTATCCTGGAGAAAGATCCATGGGCACTTGAGAAGAATGTATAACCCGCTGAATTTGGATGCAGTGTTCTGTATATGTCTTTTAGGTCTAACTTGTTTATCACATTGTTCAAGTTCCCTGTTTCCTTGTTGATCTTCTGTCTAGTTGTTCTATCTAATGATGTGAGAGGGGTGTTGAGGTCTCCAACGATTATTGTAGAAATATCTATTTCTCCCTTCAGTTTTGCCAGAGTTTGTCTCATATATTTTGGGGCACCCTGGTTAGGTGCATAGATATTTATGACTGTTATATCTTCCTGGAGGATCATCCCTTTTATTAATATATAATGGCCATCCGCATCTCTTATCACTTTTTTGCATTTGAAGTCTGTTTTGTCTGATATTAGTATAGCTACCCCTGCTCTTTTCTGTTTACTATTCGCATGGAGTATCTTTTTCCAACCTTTTACTTTCAGCTGGCTTGTATCTCTGTGTCTGAGGTGAGTTTCTTGTAAGCAGCATTATGGATGGCTCATGTTTTTTTTTTATCCATTCTGTCAGCCTGTATCTTTTGATTAGGGAATATAATCCATTCACATTCAATGATATTACTGAAAATGCACTATTTATTTCCTCCATTTTATTCTTTGGTTTTCAAATGTCATCTTATTTTTGTCTTTCTTTTTACTCTTTTGGTTATCCTTTCTGTTTTTCTTTCTTCTATACTCTCCTCCAAGCCTCTCTCTCCTGTCTTTTTCTTTCAGGTTCTCAGGCTTCCTTTAATATTACCTGCAAAGGTGGATTCTTTTTTGCAAACTCTCTTAGTTTCTGTTTGTTTGTGAATACTTTATATTCACCTTCATATTTGAAGGACAGTTTTGCTGGATAAAGAATTCTCGGCTGGCATTTTTTCTCTTTCAGTTTCTTCATTGTATCATACCACTGTCTTCTCACCTCCATGGTTTCTGAAAAGAAATCTGCACAAAGTCTTACTGAACGTCCTTTGTACTTGATCATTTGCTTCTCTCTTGCTGCTCTGAGAATTTTCTCTTTATCTTTTACATTTCACATTCTGAATAATATGTGTCTTGGCGTAGGTCTATTTGGATTTATTCTTATTGGGGTACGGTGTGCTTCTTGGACATGTAAGTTCATTTCTTTCGTGAGAGTTGGGAAATTTTCAGCTATTATTTCCTCAAATACTCTTTCTGCCCCTTTTCCTTTCTCTTCTCCTTCTGGAACTCCCATGACATGTATGTTCTTGCGTTTAGTGTTGTCATTCAACTCTCTGAGCCCCTGCTCAATTTTTTCCATTCTTTTCTCTCTCTGTTTTTTCTCTCTTCAATTTTAGCTTCTCTGTCTTCAGTATCACTTATTCTTTCTTCTATCATTTCGAGTCTGCTATTGTATGCTTCAAAGGCATTTTTTACTTCACCTATTGTGTTTTTCATTCCCATGAACTCCGTTACTTTTCTGTTCATGATTTCAAATTCTTTTTATGTTCACCCAATGACTTCTTGATGTCATTGATCTCTTTAACTATATTCTCATTCATCTCATTAATTTGATTTTGGAAATGTGTGCTCATCTCACTGATTAGTTCTCTCAAATTCTGCATCTCTTCTGGGACTTTGCTGTATTTCTTTTCTTGGGCCATGTCTTCTATTTTCTTAGTATGGCCCATAATTTTTTCTGGTGCTTAGGCATCTGGTTAGTTTGTATTTTACTTAGATGCTGTATCTCTTTCTCTTTTATGGGGTTTTAGTGGCAGGAGGCTGTGAGTTACCACCGCTCTTTGATTTTTGGAGCGTATTTGTTGTGACACAGACCAGATCAATGTGATAGAGCTTCCTGTCTGGGGGCTAGGAGCCCTTTGATTCAAACTTTCTGAGACAGTTCTCCAGACTTCTCTCCTAGCACGTCCCTTTTCCCAGCTAGGAAATACTTCCACGCCCTTCTGAATCCTCAACAATCATTCCAGTTCTGTAGTCGTGATTTCCCTCTTCTGTCCCTCTCTCCTCTGGGTGGTAGGCAGCCTTCACCTGCTGTCCTAAACCCTAGAAGATCTTTTTCGGGGCTTTTTCAGCTTGTCCTCGAGCTATTTTTCTGGAGAAGAGATTCCCGTGTCTTACTAGTCTGCCATCTTCCTGGAATTGCGTCATATTTTTTATAGTGCCCCTAATGTTACTTTTTTCATATAATTTTTTTATCAGGGAAATTGTGCTAACACATGGGATAACATGGATGAATCTTGTGGACCGTTTGTTGAATGAAGCAAGTCAGGCATTGAAGGACAAATATTACATGACGTTTCCGATATGAATTAAGCAAATTGAGCTGACTCAGAGAGCTAGAGTCTGGAAGATAGGTTTACAGGAAATAGAAAGGGAGAAGGAGGTTGTGAGCCAACATCCATATGGGCAAAATCTATGATAAATTGGAAGTGAGTAATTATGCAAGAAGGAATATGACATGGGTGTATTGATACTATTGGGTTAGGGGTACAAGCTTGACAGTTTAGGGTGGGGAAAATGGCTTGGATGGTCCATGGAACTAGGGGAGGGTTGGGGGAGGAGGCAGCTGAACAATGGGGATTGGTGGGTAAATGATTGAAACTACAGTGTTGAGAAATCACTTTTGGCATTATGACAAGGAAGGATTACTAGTTTAGGGAGTTGGACAGGGGACATTCAAAACGGCACACCTAGGGCACCTGGGGCAGTCTTGTAGAGAATGTGTGAGTGATCATTTTGTCATAGTGTGTTGTATCAGTGGGTGGAGACCAAAATAATGAGCAGGAAGGAGTGGACTCCCGTCCTGGGGAAGCCCAATTTGTTCACAAACAGAGGGGTGGGTGTCTCTCGAGAGTATGAATCACTCCTAATAGGTGATGACAGACTAGTGTGTCAAGAAGTCAGTGTTGTTGGAAGTATCAATGAATCTTGTCCTTAAGGAGTGAAGTCTGGTGGTCACTATGGGCTCCAAGGGGAGGGGAGGGAGGAATAGAATAGATGGAAATGGGGGTATATAAGGGACAATGGAAGTGTTCTGCATGATCTTGCAATGATGAATCCAGGCCATGTTAAAATTCATCTAAAATTTATATAAGTGTATCATCTAAAATGTAAACCATAATATAAACTATTGACCATGTTTCAATATTTGTAAATCAGTTGTAACAAATGCACTATCCACATATAAAAAAGGTTATTGATATGGGAAGGGGGAAAGGAGAAGGATGTTGGGTATATGGGAGTTCCCTGTATTCTGTATGTGACTTTACCTGTGACCCAAAACTTCTTTGAAGACAAAATGAATAAAAGACACTGGGAAGAAATAGAAGAAAATGCTACTGTACATATAGGACAACAGATATTACAGTGATGAAAGGTAAAAGGTAAAAAAAAAAATAATATTTTTCAGTTTTTTAATATCCCAATTTTTAAATTTTATTTTAGTTTTAATTTTTCTAAATTATTATATATTTTATCTCTTATTTTAAAATATATCATTATCATTTCATTTTCCTATTAATTGTATTTGTTGATATTCTTGGCTTCATTTTTGAAGAAGTTTTGCAACGGAAGGGTTAGAACTGTGGCACGGGAGGATCTTTCATGTGGGGTGTCAGTCATAGGGGAATATATAGGAGGAAGTTCACCTGGTCATACATATAAGGTATATATATGTGTTCAAATGATCATGGGGTATTGCCACAGTGTGTAGAGATTCACTAAATAACCGAAAGAATATTGAATTCCCATCCTGGGGAGCTCTGCTACATTGTCTAATGGAACAGCAACAATCCCCCAAGTACAGGGCCAATGACTAGTGACAAAGGATGGTCGATTGATGGGCCCTTGATATTGATGACTATGCTTATGAACCTTTGCTCTTGAAATTGCATCTTAACCTAGTATTGTGGTGTGCATAAGAGTTACCTCCTGCGAGCCTCCATGTTACTCAAATGTGACCTCTCTCTAAGGCAAACTCAGCATATAAATGTTTTAACTCCCCCCGCCCCGAGTGTGGTACATGATTCCTGTGGAAGAGCCTCCCTGGCACTGAGGGATTATTACCAAGCACCAGGTGGTGATGCAACTGGAAAAAGATTGTGAATAAATGGGTGGGAATGTAAAAACAAATGAGTGTATATGGGTAAGAAACTTCAAAGTGAGTCAGTAGGTCATCTGAGAGGCAATGCTTATGCACATTTCAGCAGGATCTCCTAGACTGCCAAAGTAGATAGTACCCCAGATAGAGGGGCTCCTGAGTGCTCTGGAGACACACAGATCCTATGGTCATGGCAGATAGCTCCAGAATTTGGTGCCTTGCCAGTGGGTGTGATTTGGAGTTTGTGCTCCCTAGTGTGACAGAGTTGGACTCAGTTGTGATTTCTATACACATGCCTCTTCTGTCTCATCTAGTTGAACCAATAGTTGGTGCTGGAGTTGGTAGGTATACATCCAAGAGACTTGGAGCTCTTGTCCATGGGCCAACTTGGCCCTAAGCTTCAGTGGAGTTTTAACACATACTCTCCAGTTCATTGGACTCAAAAGGACAACTAACAAGGAGATGAGGATGGACAGCCACCATGCTAAGGAACCAAGAGTGTCAACAACTGCAATCAAGAGAGTCCCATCATCCATATGGGATTGAAGCCCCCTTTCAATGAGAGGTGGATTGGGCATCACCATCCTAGAATCCTCAGGATTAGGGAACAAATAATGGACTAGAGTGGACTTGCTGGTATTTTACTGTAGACTTATTGTGATTCTAACAATGGAAGAAATTATATCATTGATGTGGAGACAGGGGCCAATGGAGGTGCTGAAATCAGGGAGAGGGAAAAAGAGATGTAATATGGGGGCATTTTGTGGACTTGAAATTGTCCTGAATGACATTGTAACAGCAGATACAGACCATTATATATCCTGCCATAACCTACAGAATTGAGTGGGAGTCAGTGTAAACTACAATGTAAACTATTATCCATGCATAGTGGCAATGCTCCAAAATGTGTTCATCAATTGCAATGAATGTACCACACTAATGAAAGATGGTGTTAATGTGAGGGAAAATGGTAGTTGTGGGGAGTGGGGCAAATGAGAATCCCTTATATTTTTTTATGTAACATTTTATGTAACCTAAATATCTTTTTAAAGTAAATAAAAATGTATTTTTAAAAAATTAAAAAAAAAACAAAAAGCAAAAACCCAAAATATAAGGAACTCCCACACATCCCACTCATTCTTCTTCCCAAATTCTTCCCATCAACAACATCTTTCATTAGTGTGGTATATATTTTACAATTCATGAGTACACATTGAAGTATTGCTACTAACCATGGTCTAGAGTGTACATTATGATTTGCACTTTGCAACACACAATTTTATAGGTTTTGACAAAATGTAAACTGGCCTTATCCATCATTGCAATGTCATGTAGAATGATTGCAATGTTCTGAAAATGCCCCATGTTACACCTATTCTTCCTTCTTCCTCCCCTCATAATCTCTGGTTATCAATGTATTTTTTTTTCTTTTTAATTTTTTAATTTTTTAAAAGATACATAGATTACTTAAATGTTATACAAATAATATAAGGATTCCCACATGCCCCTCCTCCCACACCTCCCACAACCTCCCACATAAATATCATTCATTACTGTGGCACATTACTTGCATTTGATAAACACATCCTGGGGCTTTGCCATTAAGCATGGATTATGGTTCACATTGTAGACCACACTCTCTCCCTCACAGTTCTGCAAGTTATGTGATGATATAAAATGGCCTGTATCTTTCATTGCAATGTCACTAAGGACAATTCCCGAGACCTGAAAAATCTCCCGTATTACAACTGTTTTTCCTTCTCTCTGTCCCCAGAGCCTCCAGTGGCCACTGGCTCCACATCAATGTTGTGATTTCTTCCATAGCTAGATTCATAATATGTCTATAGTAGAATACCAGTAAGCCCATGTTATACCTCTTCTTCCCGCTCCAACCCCACAGAACTTCTGGTGACCACTGTCATTATATCAATGTTATCCATTCTTCCATTACAACAACAATAAGTCTATTTTAGCCATAGTTGCATTGCTCCTTTTGTTTGTTCATTCCCCAATCCTGAGGATTTTGGGATAATGATGCCCACTCTACTTCTGATTGAGAGGAAGCTTAGATCACATGGATCAGATGGATAGAAATGTCTTGATTGCCTTTGCAGATGCTCTTTGTTTCTTGGGATAGGCATTGTCCATCATCATACTTTTGTTTGTTGTCCTGGGTGAGTGCAATCAACTGGAGAGTAAGTGTTGGTTGCAACTCTGCAGAGATTCATGTCTCAAAAAGCATATGAACAGTCAGAATATAAAAGACTGTGTCATATATATTTAATGAGAATAACACTAATTATAGATTCAAATAAAAAAGGCAGAAGAACCATGTGAAGGAAAATTTAAATGAGTCGAAATCTGGTACATTGGGGAGATAAGTTGCCATATATTCCAAGGTAATTTCCACCGATGGGGTGCCAAATATTCCTGGTAGTCTGTCCCTGCTGATAAAGTCTAGATGGCTCTAGAACCCTCAGGTTCACCCCTGTTTGATGCTTTGTTTGTTGTGGCAGTCAATGGGAACCTCCTGATATGTGTATAAGTGTAATCTCTGGAATGACCTCCCTACTCATTTTGAAATCTCATAGTCATAAATACTCATTTATATTTAAAATTTCTCCCTTTTGGTCAAAGTCTTTTTCCAAATTTACTGCTAGTTGGTGCTTGGTAATAATCCCTCTGCACCAAGTAAGCTCATACCTGGGAGTCATTTTCCATGATGGAGGTAAGGTTGTGAGTTTATATGCTGTGTTTGGCTTAGGGAGATGGCACATTTGAGCAATACTGAGGCTTTCAAAAGATAATTCTTAGGCAATATATACTAGGCTAAGTTTCAATTTTGGAAGAACAATGTTCATAAGTACAAGCATCAATTTCAAGGGCTTGGTGAATTGGTCTGCTCATGTACTATAGAGATTCCTTGCCCCTCTAATTGAGAATATAGCAGCACTCCACAGAATAGGAATTCCACATTCTGTCAGTTATTATTTGGGTCTCCAAATAATATGATTTCATATGATATTTTTTTTCAATCTGTTAATGTGGTGTATTATATTTATTGATTTTCTTAGGTTGAACCATCCTTGCATACCAGGGATGAAACCCACTTGAACATGGCATATAATTTGTTAGATGTGTTCTTGAATATGATTAGCAAGTATTTTGTTGAGGATTTAGTATCCAGGATGATTAGAGAGAAAGTGGTGTGTAGTTTTCTTTTCTTGTGGCATCTTTATGTGGCTTTGATGTGAGGGTGATGTTGGAATTATAGTATGAGTTAGGCAACGTCCTTGTACTTCTAGTTTTTTTGGAAAAGTCTAATCAGGATTGGTTTAAGTTCTTTCCAGAATGATTGGTAATATTCACCTGTGAAGCGATCTGGTCCTGGGCTCTTCTCAGTTGGAAGATTTTAGATAGGTTACTTGTGATTGGTAAAAAATATGAATTCACCAATTGTTTCATCAATGCAAGCTGCTTGTGTGTTCCTAGAAATTTGTTCCATTTCATCTTCAGTATCCATCTTGTTGGCATGCAGTTTTTCAAGATATCCTCTTATGATACTCTTTATTTCTGTGGAATCAGAGATGATGTCCTCTCCCTCATTTTTATTTTATGTATTTGCATCTTCACTCTCTTTTTATTAGTCTAGCTAAGAGTTTGTCAATTTTATTAATCTTCAAAAAGTACCAGCTTTTGGTTTTCCTAATTTTTTCTAGTATTTTTTTATTCTCCATTTCATTTAGCTCTGCTATTATCTTTGTTATGTCCTTACTTCTCCTTTCTTTGGTATTAGGTTGTTCTTTTTTGAGTTAATCCAGGTGTGCAATTAGGTATTTGATTTTAGCTCCTTTTTATCATAGGAACTTTTTTGCTATAAATTTCCCTTTCAGCACTGTTTGCTGCATACCATACAATTTGATATGTTTTATTCTCATTTCCATTTGTTGCAAGGCAGTTACTGATTTCTTTTGTAATTAATACCTTACCAACTGATTGTCTAGGATGTGTTATTTAACTTCCATATCTTTGTGCCTATTCTGGTTTTCTGCCCTGTTTAATTTCCAGTTTCATTCCATTGTGGTCAGAGAAATTATTTGTATAATTTAATTCATTCTGAATTCATTGAGACTTGTTCTGTGACCTAGCCTGTGGTCTAATCTGTAGCCTGATCAATGTGTGCTTGAGAAGAAAGTATATACTACTGTGTTTGCATGTCATGTTGTCTATATGTCTATTAGATCTAGATCCTCTAAAATATTACTCCAAGTCTCTATTTCTTTATTGTCCTTCTGTCAAGATAGCCTGTCTAATGGTCATAATGGTTTATTAAATCCTCCAGTACATTGGTAGAGGCATTTATTTTCTCCTTTGTTTTTCCTATGTTTGCAGCATATATTTTGGGGCAACTTAGTTAAGTGCATAAATGTTTATGATTGCACTTACTTCTTGATAAATTACCCTTTTTATTCATATATAGTGCCTTTCTTTGTCTGTTGCAATAGTTTAGCACTTGATGTTTATTTTGTCCAATATTAGTATAGCTACTCCTATCTTTTTATGTTTACTGTTTGTATCTAAAACTGTTTTCTGATCATTCACTTGCAACTTCTTTGCATCCCTGGATCTAATGTGAATTTCTTGTAGATAGCAAATAGGTGAGTCATATTTCTTAACTCATTTTGCAAATCTGTGTGTTTTGATTGCAGAGATTCGCCATTAACATTCAATTTTATTTCTTTCAAGGCAGTACTTACATTATACATTTTCTCTTTAGGGTTATATATGTCATATTTTATTTATATTTCTCTATCATTTTAGCTATTCTTACTAATAATCTTTCTTTCTACACTCTCTTCCAACCTTCT
>JAKSZT010019605.1:35370-47149 GCA_026826555.1 Tolypeutes matacus | reverse complement strand
TTCTTGTTAATTAATTAACCGGTTTCCTAATCTCTGCAGGAAAACTTGGCTACTATCCATTACCTTCCTTTTAAAAGTCACTAAATCACCACACTACTTTGTGTGACCTGCTTCTCTACTGCTGTCCAGGTATCTTGTGTAATCTGTCCTAAACCTGAGGGCAGGAAACGCGATTTAGGCATCTGGAACTTTGTGAAAGAAATAAAAATAGCAATTAAATATTGATTCAACCCAATGCTTCCGCTGCCTTTTAGCAGGAGATGAAATATGCCTGGGATTAGAGGGGAAATTACTAATGCTCTGAGGCTATTCTAGGCCTATCATCTGGTATTAATAAAACTCTCTGCATTCTCAGAGTTGAATAACAAGGAAGGTAATATGATCTCTTTTCCCACCAATAACCTCGTTTATGAGATTTTTTTTAAAATTTTTACTTAACAAACTTTTAGATTGTGCTACATTCTAAACTTTTCAAATAACTCATTTGATTCTTACAGCAACCTGAGGAGTTACAGTTACTTCCCCCCATTTTTTTTTAATGGAAATCTAATCATACAAAACTTAAGTCAACTTACCTAAGATCCTAGATCACACTTCCAGTTAGTAGAGGTGACTGGTCTTAGGTACTAGTGGCCTTATTTGAACACATGTAAGATAATCCAATGTTCATTCAAAGTAAGGAACTCATCTGAAGACCGATGAAAGGAAGGCACTTAAAAGAAATTATTTACTTATTATTTTGTGGCTCTTATATATAAATAATATAAACATTTTGATAGAGAATAGTAGTGACTTTTTAAAATACATACATAGATGTTAGCACATCAATATTCATTTTGTCACCATCTCTTTTAAGGTAATCTCTTTTAAGGTTTAAAAAATGTAAATGTATTCCACATTGGCTGTAAAGAATTTAGGGTCTTAATATTTACAAAAAAACTCAGGACAGGAAGGGACATTTGATGTCAATTAAAATTATGAATAAACAAATATTCATTTGTATTCCTGAATGATTTTTTCCCCTCAGGCAGATTGAATTGGACATATTCTTGGTCTGCATTCTGGTGGGTGTCGACCCATTTGAAGATATTACTTTGGTAAAGGTATGGCCCAACTGAATGAAGTTGGGCTTTAATGTGTATTACTTGACCCTTAATAAAGAAAATCAGACACAGAGAGAGAAAGCCAAAGGGAGGAGCCAGGAGCTGGAAGTCAATGGAGCCCTGATGAGAAAGGAGACGCCATACATCCAAGGATCGCCAGCGGCCACAGAACACCACTGTCTTCAGGGAGAAAGCCTCTCCTGGTCACACCTTGATTTTGGACTTCTCCTGCCTCAAAGCTGTGAGCTAAAAGATTTCCATTGTTTAAGCCAACCTATTGTATGATATGTTTTAGTGGTTGGGAAACTAAGACAGGCAGTTTTCTAGTTATAAGGTACCATAGACATCAATTGTCTTGAGAAGCAGGTGCCCAAAGGGAGGTTAATTTGAGTCACTGGAAATTCTATACTTAGATTATAATATTTATGTTCAATTCTCATTTGCAAAATTGTGATGCTGTTGTTATTGTTATCAGTCTAAAAATGTTCTAGGTATATCCATAGGACAAATGGATGATTTTCAAATACCATGTTGAACTTTTGAAGGATTAATATATTTTTAATCCTTTATTAAATTTATTCAAAGATTACCAAGCACTATTTTAGCATTTCTAGGTATTAATCTTCATGAATTATTTTTAAGGTGTCTATTGATGGTGAATATGAGACCCTTGAATTAACAGAGTTAGATATCACACCCAAATTTCCATACAATGGAATAGAATCCTCAAACTAAAACCAAGATCCATGGAACTGTTCCAACTTCATGAACCAAGAAATATTCCTAAGAAAATTACAAAATTAGTCTAACTCCTTTTTAACTTGTATAGTCTCAGCACAGTGTACTAACTATTCCTTTATTCTAATATAACATTTACAATTATCATAAGACTGATGTCACACATGAAAATTCTCAGTCTAGAGTGGGGAAAACAATACAGTGGAAATAGGTTTTTGGTTTTTGCACAGCAGTCATGTGCAATTTAATCAGTCCTGTAATAAAAGTAAAATAAACCACAGGAGCCCAGCCCTAATTACCTGTGAGATAGTCATGCATTCTTTAGGATATTCAAGGGGTAATGTGAAGCCAAGATCACTCACAAGGAGCTTCAAATGATTTAACAGATGGTAAAATCTCACTACAAAATTCCTGGTGTAGCAATTCAAAATATATAGTGCTTTTACTATACATTATCAGTGATATTTCTAATGGAGTTATACATACCATGGGCCAAATAACATCCCCTGTGTACATGGTAATTTTATTCTACTTTTTAAATGTAATTTGGAAATAGTCTGTTGGAGTTAATTTGATCAAGATCCCTGAATGCTGACATAAAGATTTTGCCTTGAACAGGGCTGTATAACTGAGGAAGGGACTGGGAGCTGAAAGCCAGTGCAAGCTCTGTTTGCTAAGCTATGTACCCTGGCACAGAGCTGCAGACAGTGGTAAGACGTACGTTTTCCAAATTATTACAAAAATGTCATCAGGGCTAAGGCTGGCTTGATTTAGTTTTTTCCATCATCAACATGATACCAGTGTCTCCTTATACTGCTAATCAAGTGCTAAAAATCAATAATTTAGAGAAAAGATGGCTGTGACAAATCTAGGGTACCCAAACCGTGTCAATTAACAGTGGTAATTAACATCTTGAAAAATATCCCTTCTCTCAACCTTGCCAGGTCACATTTCTAACTGATTGCTTTATAGGTTCACATTGGTACTTCACCAAAACCTCAACTCTTATAATAAAAACAAAATTCATTATCTATCCATTCCAACACTTTCCTTCTTTTATTATTTTATTTAAATGTTCACACTTTATACAGCCTAGAATAAAACTCCATCAGCATTACTTACTTTTTTCTAGCACACCCATTTGACACTTTAGCAGAATACAGTCTTCTACTGCCTTCTCCACCTAATTCATCATTCTTATTACTGTCACATCTGTGTTTCAGAAACACAAATCTGATTTTCTCATTCTCCAGCTAAAAAGTCCTTAATAGCTCTCCATTGTCTACACAGTTATTTTGAAACTTCTGGGCCTGGTATTTGAAATCACTCATAAACTCCACCATCCACCCATTTAAAATTTTACTTTCAATGATTTAACCTAGCCAAGCTATTTTTCCCAAATGTGGAAAATGCCTTACTCAAAATACTCACTCACAATACGCTCTTCTGGGTTGTCAGCCTCTCCCATGTGCTTATTTTTTATAATGGATTATTGAGATATAATTTACATGCTATAAAATGAACTCATTTAAACTGTACAATTTCTCAGTTTTTAAAACATTCGAGTTCTAGATCTGTCACCACAATTGATTCATTTTATCCCACAAAGAAGAAATCCTATATCCATTAGCAGTCCTTAACAATTTCCCCCCAACGTCTTACTCAAGGCAACTATTAAACTATTTTCTCAATCTATAGAGGTGCTTATTCTGGATACCTTGGATAAATAGATTCATATAACATGTGGTCTTTTGTGACTGTCTTCTTTCAATTGGCATAATGTTTCCAAGATTCACTGATGTAGTAGTGTGTATCAGTACTTCCTCTCTTTTAATTGCCAAATAATATTGCATTATATGGATACCAAATTTTATTTATGCTTTCATCAGTTGGACATATCATTGTTTCCACCTTTGAATATGAGCAACACTGCTAAGAATATGTGTGTACAACTTTTTTATGGTTACATCTTTTCATTTCCAGTGGGTATATAACTAGGAGTGGAATTTTGGGGTCATGTGGTAACTGTAGTTTGAGCATTATGGAGAACTGCCAGACTGTTTTCCAAAGAGTTTGCACAATTTTATATTCCCACCAGCAGTGTGTGAATGTTTCATTTTTTCTACATCTTTGAAAACACTTATTATCTGACTTTTAGATTCTAGCTGTCCTACTGGGTGTGAAGTATTAATTCACTGTGGTTTTGGTTTTCATTTCCCTGATGACTTATGATGTTTAGAATATTTTCATGTGTTGATTACCCATTTGTATATGTTTTTTTCTGAGAAATTTGTATTCAGATACATTGTCCATTTGGGGTGTTATATTTCTTCTTCATATTGAGTTTTAAGTATTCTTTATATATTCTGGACAGAAATCTCTTATCAAATATATGGCTTGCAAATATTTTCTCCTATTTTTATGGGTTGTATTTTTACTTTATTGATGGTGATCAATTTAACTTTTCTCTGGTCACTTTGGGCTTTTTTTTGTCATAGCTAATATGTATTTGCCTAAGTCAAACTCGTGAAGATTTTCCCCTATAATTTCTTCTAAGAACTTTGTAGCTTATCTCTTACTTTTAGCCCTATGATCTATTTTGAGTTAATAATGTTTATGATGTGAGGAAGGGGTCCAAATTAATTCATTTGCATATGTATATCCATTTGTCCCAGAACACTTGTGAAAATCTTCATGTTTCCCCTAATAAATTGTCTTAGCCCCCTGTCAAAAATCATTGGGCTTATTTCTCTACTCTTAGTTCTATTCCATTGATCTATATGTTTATCCTTATGTCAATTCTGCCCAATATGCATTAATGTACTATCCAATATTGATAAGTAAGTTTTGAAATTGGGAAGTAAATCTTGCAAATATGTTATTATTTTTCAAGAATGTTTTGTCCATTCTGGTTACCTTGAATTTTTAAATGAAATTTAGGATCACCTTGCCAATTTCTGCAAAGAAGCCAGATGGTATTTTGGCAGGGATTGGTTTGAAACTTTAGGGGAGCTTGGGGAGTGTTGCCATTTTAACAATATTAAGTCTTCTTATAAAATGAACACTGAGTGTTTTTTAATTTATTTAGGTCTTTATCTCCTTCAAACATCTTTTCTCAAATTGAAAGTAGTTTTGTAGATCTTTAAAATATATATATATGTTTATTTATATATATATATTAAATATATAAAGGTATTTAGATTTCATAAATGTTACAACAAAATATAAGGGATTCCTATATGCCCAGCTTCCTACACCTCCTACATTTTCCCACATTAACATCTTTCATTAGTGTGTATATTCGTTACAATTGATTAAAACCTTTTTAGAGCATTGCCACTAAGCATGGATTATAGTTTACATTGTAGTTTACACTCTGTCCTGCACAATTTTTTAGGTTATGGCAAGATATGTAATGGCCCATAGCTGTCACTATAATGTCATTCAGGAAAATTCCCAAGTCCCCAAAATACCCCTATATTTCACTTGTATTTCCATTTCCCTGCCCTCAGAAACTCTAGTGGCCTCTGCCTCCACATGAATGATATAGTTTTTCCATTCCTAGAATCACAATAAGTCTGTAGTAGAATACCAGTAAGTCTACTTTAGTCTGTAGTTCATTCCCCAATTCTGAGGATTCTGGAATGGTGTTGCCCACTCCTCCTCTAATTGAGAGGAGGTTTTGATTCCATGGGACAAATGGATGGGACTCTCTTGCTTGCAGTTGTAGATTCCCTCAATTCCCTTGGGATAGTCATTGTCCCTGTTAATTGTCCTGGGTGAGTCCATTGAACTGGAGAGTAGGTATTGCAACTCCATTGAATTTCAGAACCCAGCTGGCAAACGGACAGCCCAGAGGTTAAAGTCTCTTGGGCATAGACCTACCAACTCCAGCTCCAACCATAGGTTCAAATAAAAGGGACAGAAGAGTCATGTGTAGAGAAGTCACATCTGAGTCCAACTCTGTCACACTCAGGACTACAACCTCCAAAGTAGGGCCACTGGCAAGGTACCAAACTCTGGAGGTCTCTGCCATGACCAAGGGTCCTTGGTGTCTCCAGAGCCCTCAGGATTCACACTATTTGGGATAGTATCTACCTTGGTCGTTTATGAGATCCTGCTGAGACATACATAAGCGTTACCACTCTGATGACTTCCTGACACACTTTGAAGTCTCTTAGCCGTATACACTCATTTGTCTTTACCTTTCCCTCCTTTTATTCAAGATCCTTTTCCAGTTGTATCACCAGCTGGTGCTTGGTAGTAATCCCTCGGTGCCAGGGAGGCTCATCCCCAGGAGTCATGTCCTGCACTGGGGGGCGGGGAGGTTATGCATTTATATGCTGAGTTTGGCTTAGGGAGAGGCCACATTTGAGCAACAAGTAGGCTTTCAGGAGGCAAATCTTAGGCACTCTCCAGCACTATGCTAAGTTTCAAATTTAAGAGCAAAAACCTCGCAAGTATACATGTCAACATCAAGGGCCCATCAATGGACCATCCTTCTTCATTAGTAATTGCCTTTGCACTTGGGGGATTTTTGCTTTTCCATTAGAGAATGTGGCAGAGCTCCCCAGGAAGGGAATTCAATAATCTTTCGCTTGTTGTGTGAATCTCCAATGACTATGGCAATGCTCCATGAACATTTGAACATAATTTTATACCTTATATGTATACCCAGGTGAACTGCCTCCAATGTATCCACCATCACTGAAACCCCTCCCCATTGATCCTCCACTGCCATAGGTGTAACCCTTCTGTGAGCCAAAACCTCTTTAAAAATGAAGCCAAGAATATTGCCAAATTTGATTAATAGGAAATTGAAATAATAATGATAGGTTTAGACATAAGAAATAAAAAACATAATAATGTAGAGATAGTAAAACTAAAATAAAGTAAAAAAGATTGGGGTACTGAAAAGATGAAAAACATTAAAAAAATAAAATAAAATAAATTATTTTTGGATGTTTTTCCTTTCATTACTGTAATATCAGTTGACCTGCATGTACAGTAGCATTTTCTTCCATTTCTTCCCCAGTGTCTCACTTTTTTTAATATATTGTCTTCAAAGAAGTTTTAGGTCACAGTAAGGTTACATACAGTATATAGGGGACTTCCATATACACAACATCCTCCCCTTTTCCCTCTTCCCTCTTAATGATCTTTTTTTTTTTTTTTTTACTCATAATAACAAAGTTTTAATTCTATAGTAATTATCATTAAATTTTTTTTTATTGTGGGTAAAAATCCAATTTTTCACAATACATACCAATATTTGTAAAATGATATATAAATATATATGCATATATGTGCAATTGTTTACAAAAATGTTTTACATATATATATATATATATTTTTTTTTAAAGGTACTTAGATTACCTAAATAATACACAGAAACTACAGGGATTCCCATGTTTCCCACCTCCCACACCTCCCACAACATCCCACACAAACATCTCCCACAAGTATGGCCCATAACCCTCAATGGACCTACACATCCTGGAGCCTTGCCATCAACCATAGACCACAGTTCGCATTGTAGACCACACTCTCTCCCACACAGTTCTGAATGGTGTGTGCTGATTTAAAATGGCCTATATCTGTCGCCACAACAGCACTCAGGACAACCCCCAAGTCCCGAAAAAGCCCCTGTATTTCAACTGCACATCCCCTCCCTGCCCTGAAAGTGGCCAGTGGCCACTGGTTCCACCTCACTGTTATATTTGTATGATCTTTTTACATGTGTTGGTACATTTGTTACAATTAATATATAAATATTGAAACATTGCTACCAACCATGGTCAATGGTTCACATTATGGTTTACATTTTAGACCATACACTCTTATAATTTCTTGATGAAATTTAACATGGCATGTATCCATTATTGCATGATCATGCAGAACAATTCCATTGTCCCCAAATATCCCCTCTTCAGTCTCTCCCATTCTTCCTTCCCCCTCCCCTTGGGGCCCACGGAGACCACCAGGCTTCACTCCTTGAAGGAAAATATTCTTAGATACTTGCAACAACGCTGAGGGCTGGGCATATTAGTCTGTCCTTCCCTATTGGGAACTGCCCATGCTCTCAAAAGACACCCCCCACCCCCTGTTTGGGAACATATCAGGCCTCCCTGTCCCAAATGCCCGCCCACTCCTGCATTCAACACCCTAAACCAGTAACTCTTCCTTGTCATATTGCCAATAGAATTTTCTCAACATTGTAGTTTCACCTATGTACCCACCTATCCTCAGTGTTCACCTGTTCACTCCTCCAACCCTCCTCCCAGTTCTTTGGATCATCCAAACCATACTCCCCAACTTAACCCCCCCATCTAGTTTGCATTGCCTAACCCATTAGTATCCTTACATCCCTGTCATATCTCTTTTTTGCATAACTACTCACTTCCACGTTATCATAGATTTTGCCCATATGGGGATTGGCTCACAACCTTCTTCCACCTTTCTATTTCCTGTAAACATTTCTTCCATACTCTAGTGTTGCAGGTCAGGTGCCGGTCAGGACCTGGGTCCGTGAAAACGGTGCCGTGGATGAGAAAGAAAGAATGAGACAAAGAGAAGAGAAACTGGGATCAGGGGACTCTCCGTCCAATATGGATAGAAGAGCCCAGCCACCTCATAGAGAGTGGCTTTTATTCGTTGTTTAGCAAATCAAAATACATGTGCACATGTGTCAGGATAATAGATACTTAACAGTTTCACATGAGCTGAAATCAACAAATCTTAAAGGTCAATGACTCAGCTCTTTTACATTTCAAACATTGTCTCAGGCTGTTTCCCCATCCAGCTGGAGAGCTTGTTTATTATATTCCTAGGTGACCTGCTTTTCCGTCAGTAGTCAGTTTGAAACTCCATCACTCTAGCTCTCTAAGTCAGCTTGATTTGCTTAATTCATATCAGAGAGGTCATGTAATATTTGTCCTTCAATGCCTGGCTTGCTTCACTCAACATAAGGTCCTCAAGATTCATCCATGTTATCCTGTGTGTTAATACTGTATTCCTTCTTACAGCTGAGTAATATTTCATTGTATCTATATACCACATTTTGTTTATCCATTCATGTGTTGATGGGCATTTGGGCAATAGTGAATAACGCCGCTATGAACATTGATGGTCATATATCTGTTTGTGTCCTTGCTCTCAGTTCTTCTGGGTATACCTAGCAGTGGAATTACTGGGTCATATGGCAATTTATATTTAGTTTTTTGAGGAACTGCCAAACCATCCTGCACAATGGCTAGACAATTCTACATTACTACCAGCAGTGGATGAAGGTTCATTCCATTGTGGTCAGAGAAATTACACTGTAGAATTTCAATCTTTCTGAGTTAATTGAGAATTTTTCTTTGGTCTATCTTGGAGAAAGATCCATATGCACTTGAGAAGGATGTATATCCCACTATATTTGGGTGTATTGTTCTGTATATGTCTATTAGGTCCAGATCCTCTAATATATTTTCAGAGTCTTTGTTTCTTTATTGATTCTCTGTCATGATGTTCCTTCTAATGGTGATACTGATGTATTAAACACCCCCACTATAATTGTAGAGGCACCTATGTCTCGATTTAGTTTCTCCAGTGTTTGTCACATGTCTTTTGAGGTGCCCTGGTTAGGTCCATAAATATTTATGGCTGTTCTTTCTTCTTTAAAGATTATCCCTTTTATTAATATATAGTGTCCATCTCTGTCTCTTACAATAATTTTGCATTTAAAGTGTATTTTGTCCAATATTAGTATAGCTACTCCTGCCCTTTTTAGGTTATTGTTTGCATGTAAAATTGTTTTCCAGCCATTCACTTTCAGCCTCCTTGAATTCATAGGTCTAAGGTGGGTTTCCTGTAGATAGCATATAGATGGGTCATATTTCCTTTTCCATTCTGCAATCTGTGTCTCTTGACTGGTGAGTTTAATCCATTAACATTCAGTGTTATTATTCTCAAGGAATTACTTATACTAGCCATATTTTCTTTGGGTTTATGTATGTCACATGTTGTTTTTATTTTCTTTTTGCCTTTTAAGTTGTTCTTACACTCTCCTCCAGCTCTCTCTCTCCTGTTTTTCCCTTTCAACCTGCAGAACTATCTTTAGTATTTTTTGAAGGGCAGGTTTCTTGTTGGTATACTCTCTTGATCACCATTTATCTGTGAATATTTTGAATTCTCCATCATTTTTAATTGCCATCTTTGCTGGATAGAGAATTCTTGGTTGGAAGTTTTTTCTTTTAATACTTTGACTATGTCATACCACTGTCTTCTTGCCTCCGTGGTTTCAGACAAGAAATCAGGATTTAATCTTATTGAACTTCCCTTGTCTGTGATAATTCTCTTTTCTCTTGCTACCTTCATTATTTTCTCTTTGTCTTGAGCATTGAACAGTTTGACAAGTATATGTCTTGCATTAGGCCTGTTGGGATGTATACTGTTTGCGGTGCGCTGTGTTTCCTGGACATATAGGGACATTTCCTTAAACAGGGTTGGGAAGTTTTCAGCCATTATTTCCTTCAACACTCCTTCTGTCCCCTTTCTTTTCTCTTTTCCCTCTGGGATGCCTATTATGCGTATGTTTGTGTGTTTTGTCTTGTCATTCAAATCTCTAAGTCTCTGCTGAATTTTTTTATTTCTTTTTTTCTATCTATTCTACTAATGTTTGATTTCAGATGTACTGTCTTCCACGTTGCTAATTATTTCTTCTGCCTGTTCAAATCTGCTGTAATGTGCTTCCAGTGTCTTTTTGATTTCTTGGATTGTGCCATTCATCATCATCATATCCATTATCTTTGTATGTTTACAATTTCTTCAGTATGTTCTCCCAGTGTCTTCTTAATATCCTTAATCTCTTCCTTCAGTTCATTAAATCAGCCCCTGATATTTGTTTAGACATCTTTGCTTAGTTGTTTGATGTTCTGCATCTGTTCCTTGATTTTAGTTTGTTCATTGGACTGGGCCATGTTTCTTAGTATAGCTTGAAACTTTTTCTTGCTCTCTGGTCATCTTTTTATTGTTCAGTTGATTAGCTTCTTCTCTTCTCTAGAGTTTTATTTAGCTACTGGTTTTGTGTGTGTGTGTGTTGTTTTTTCTTTGACACTTTGCTCTTCTTCTATTTCCTTGCTCTTTTCTATGTTCCCTTGAAGGAAAATTGTTAAGGTCTGAGAAAGCAGAAGATGTAAGAAAAGAAAAAGGATAATTGTAATAATAATAGTAAAAGGCAGAAGAGGAACTGTATAAGACTTAGTAAAGTGAATATTTAACTCATGTGAGCAATGTAGAGTAATAGGAATAAAAAAGTCTAGTACCTACAATGAAATGGGAAACTGAATAGAGAAAAAGTATATGGCATGATTAAAAAGGCCAGAATGATGAGAAGGGAGAGAAAGAGAACAGACAAGACAAAAAGAAAAAAGTTAAAAAAAGAAAACAGAATAGACAAGATAGTAATAGAAATCAGAACAGTTAAGGACTAAATAAAGAAAGGTGGAAAGTAAGGCCACAAGAGAAAGCAGTATACAGAAAGATGAAGGAAGGAAAAGAGATAGCATTGGTAGACAAAATCAGTATATACAGAAAATACAAAATCAAGGATTAAGAAGCACAGCAAAGAAACAAGCCAGCAGCACCTAAATTAAAAAAAAATAAAAATAAAAATAAAAAGGTGGGGAAGGAAAGAGGAAAGAAAAAGAAGAAACAACAAACAAACAAACAAGAAAGTAGTCAAACAAAAACCAAGGAAGGACATTTCTTCTTAGGCCCCTGTGGAGCATCTCAGGCTGCCAGTGTTCATCAATCAGTAAAACTGCAGCCTTCTCTCTGCAGATTTTGAGGCAGGTTTTAGCGAGTAAACTAAGTTAAAAAAAATTTTTTTTAAAGTAACCATTTTTAAAAGAAAAATAAGGGACCCAAGAGAAGCTAATACAAAAATAATGTCT